>VDFB02284561.1:60127-121016 GCA_007258455.2 Sequoia sempervirens
AATATATTATATTTATTAAATACATAATTCAGTAAGAGATTATCATATATTGTATATTATATATTACATTATAAACTATATTGTATATTATATATTAAATTATTAAATTTATTACATTTTTTAAATCATATATTATAAATTGTATAACATTTTTTAAACTCTATCTAAAATATATCGGATATCAGATTCATCAATTTGAATCCGATATCTGATATTTTTGACACAAAATTTAATGCCTAGGGATTAGCCTCGACTTGCTTTGGAATTTGGTTTGGACCTGCCAATCCTAAGAAGTCAACACAAAAAATGTGTTTAACAACTTACCCTTCTTTTCTAGACTTCGTCCATGTGGCTGACAACTTTTTTTTACCCAAAATTGATGAAACGAAAAGGGTTTGTAAAGGAGCTTCTCATCTTTCCACCAATATAAATTATACTTTACTTTCAATCTAATAAATAATTATTATTCATTTTCTATTAGAATTACGACTAAAGTCTTGATTAATAGCCTGATTGAAAAACATCTATATCTTTTAAACGATATCACATTTTTTGAATCCAAAGCATGCATCACATTCTATGCTTCGTATATTATAGGATTAAAAAAAAATTGAATTTCATGAAGTTTTGACCAAGTTAAGGTGGTCAGACATACAAGTTTTTATATTTTTTAAAATTTGTAATAAAAATTTCATAATAAATTATTTACTTGGAACAAAATTACAAAAAAATATGCATCACATTCGGACATGAGTCCTCTACTTATATCGAAAATATTATAAAAAAATATTATCATTTTATTATGGTTAGGGTGGTCAGACATACACCTACTTATTTTTTGAAATTTAAGTACTATTGTATTGAAATTTCAAATTTTCACCAAATAGATTTTTATAGAAAAATAAACCTAGTAGTTTAGAAACTACATTCAATTTTCCACAGATTCTATTCTTACATATTTTTGAAATAATATAGATAACTTATTCAAATTTTTACATCAAGTTGCCTAACTCTGTTTTTTCTGAATTTTCATTACCACTTAAGGGCCTATTTTTTCCATGATAATCCTACACATACCTCCATCCATTCTTCTTGTTCAAATTTGGATGGTCGATTATTTCCACCTCACTCTTTGCTTGGAAAAGGCTATAAATACAACCCTTGGGCATTTTATTTTGAATCCACATTTGAAGAAAGTTATCATGTAGGAACATCGTTTGAGCTTGGGAGCACTTTGGAGTCTTATAGTTAATTTTTACATCATGTTTTGCATCATAGTTAGATCTTAGACTAAGAATATTGCTTCATAGTTGCATTTTATGTCCTCCATTACATCATAGTTGCATTTTAGATTAGCATTTTAATAGTTTTCATTTGAGCATAAGTAGAATCATGCATAGAACCATATAGATCACTACCATAGTATCCACAACCTTTTTTCCATTCATCATAAATATCATCAGATCCTTTCATCATAGTATCCATTATCCTTTCCATCGTATAGTTTCATGTAGGAGCATAGTTGGCTTGCATGTTGAATACTAATCTCGTTTCTTAAGTGTCATTCTAATAGCCTTTGTGCACATAAAAATCTGAGGGCCAAAAGGTTAAAAGAATCATTAAGAATAGAGGACAATGAGATGTTCTCAAAAGATTTATTTTGTTGCAAATTAGAGTAGCTTCTTTGCTTTGAATCTTTGATATAATTCGTTTCATTAAGGTTTGTGTTGATACTAACTTTACACATTTCACACACACACATTTAGAATCTACAAACAAAATGTCACAAATCACTAGTCTGCATCATCTTCAAATTCCTCACAGTTTAGCTACTATAGGTGTCTGAAAGTGAAGATTTAGTTAGAAAAAAATAGTTCTTTGTCCAGTTTGGCCAAAAATTGTAAACTAGTATTGTGGGATTACTCCCTATCATCTCATCTAGATTCCCTTCTTTTCCCTTACCTTATCCATGGTTGATAGATATCCCTACCTTATTAATGATCTAGCCATGTATAGAAAAAATATATAAAGGATGGTCCAAGAGTATGAGGAGAAAAAAAGAAAGAAAGTATGGTTTATGGTAGGATATTGGCCACCAAAATGACAAGGATTTTTTTTGATGAATAAAGACACTCAATCTTCTTCACTCGACTAACACCTTTAGTGATAAATCTAATAGAATAAATACAAACCACATAGTACTAGGTACAAGGCCTTGGGATAACAATATATACCATGCATGAGGAGTTTATATTTTGAAACTCATTTAAAGGAAATATCTTTAATGGTGGCCACTAATTAATTAGAGGTGGAAAAAAGTTAGAAATTCCAAAGTAGAACCCAAATAGGTGAATAAGATTATTTAATTTAGAAACCAAATCCAATACCATAAAAAGGATATATTCAACATGTAGAAGATAATGGGTGGGTAAGTCTCTAAGATCATGGTTTTTGAAAAAAAGGGAGATGACAAAGAAAGAAATAAATTAAGGTAACCAACCCATCTTTTGTAACTTTTATTTAAAATTTGATGATATCATGATCCTATGCCCAATGGATATTGGGTTCTTACCCTCCAATAATTTGAAGGTTCTCTAAGATATATGATGAATTTTAGTGAAATATCACTACATGTTCCAATTCATTTTTTACCTTTTCTTTGTTGGAATCCCTTCCTTGAATTTGTTTTGCATAGTCAAGAAGAAATTAATTAAATTATATTAATGACCATTCACAATTGATCTCCTTAGATCTAATGACATATTGAGTTATTTAGAAATTTAGTTCTTTTAATTTTTAGGGCAAGCTTCTATCAACCATTTATATTGTTATCTAATGGTTGGAAATAAGTTAGAAGTAGGGATACTTTATTTTATCTCTAGAAACCATTATTATTCTGTATTTTCTTATTGTTAGGGTCCATTTAAATTTAATCTTTTCATTTTAATGCATTTAAATTAGAATCAATATATTCTATGTGGTGGTTTTAGTGGTCAATGGGAGTTGAGAAGGTAAATAAAAAGAAAGACTCAAGGATTCTTGCCAACCATCTAATGCATGGAGATGAATGTATTGAGTTACATAAGAGGAAAATGGTTAGTTACCTACCTAAGGAAAATAAGAGTTGTGGTCGTTATTGTATGGAAAAGCTCAAGAAACTAAATTTGAATCCCACTCCAATGAAAAATTTAATGTGATGAATGGACAATAAATATTTTGCCACAAATACTTGCTAAAAATTAAAGGCTTTCCTAATTCTTTGAAATTCAATATGAATGAAGAGGAGACCGATTATAAAGTATTATGTTATAAATGTTGTTGAGGACCTAACTATCCACCCTAAATAATCATACCTATTATTATCTCCTATTGGTAAATTTAGCATGCATGATCACTTATCTATGTAGATTTAAGACATTCAACCCACATAAAATAATTTTTGGGTGCTGGAGAACACATAAAAAGGAATAATTAAGAATTATTATAGGGGATGATCTTTATTCCTCCTAATAATTGTGAAGATAAATCTAAAATCCTAATAGTATTAAAATTTAACCACTATCTTGGATTTTCCATTCCTCACCTTATTTTTCTCTCTCCCTTCTTCTTGGAATGTATAAATATGTACCACTTAGGGAAAAAATACAGTTTTGCATATTAAAAACTTTGTATATAGCCTTATATGTAACATTATACTAACTAGATTTGTTCCATATTTCTAGGGCACTCAAATATTTTTATCTATATAAATTTAATATCTTTAGGAGCATTAATATTGATAATTCTAACTAATTACTCTTTGTCATGTGCTTGTGAATTTTATTTTGATCTATATGAATCATTATGACGTGCTCATGCTCTTATTTTTTTCCCCTATTTTGTACATCATATCCCAATGATGTATAGAAGAATACCATTTTCCTTAGCTAATCGGCCATTTAGAATATGATTTCCTTATCACATTTCTCTCTTTTCCATTTTTCTTTTCAAAGTGATCATTGAGATCTCAATGCATATATTAGAAGGATTTGTCCTTTTAGTCTCAAAGGCTATTTTATAGGTTGCATCACACACCTTCAAAATTTCCCATAATTGTTCTTTGTGTGGTGCTAGTATTAAGTGCACCTCTCTATTGAAACAAGTGATTATATTATTTGAGAAATTGCATGTCCTTTCCCTTTTCTTGGAAAGATAATAAATCATTCCTTCCCCAAATATTATTTCTTCTTTGAGTAATATTTGGGTAATTATCTATTATTACTTTCTTCATCTTTAAAAGAGGTAACAACCCCTTCTATTATTTTTCTATAATAAATTCTAAATATTTGTTGTAGTATTTCTTTTATGAATGCTTCATATAGTTACCCTTTATAATATTGATACTTTCTTGACATTTTATTTTCCATTGGAAATATTGGTGTCTCCTTTGCCTTCTTCCTACTACACATAATAATTTCACACATAGTAGAAACCCTTTATGTTACATTTATTATTTTTTCTTGTATTGTATGCTTATCTTTGTAGTATAGGGCACACTAAAATAAGTGTACATACACAAAAATCTATTATTCTCTATAAAATTCAAAAGAAATAAAAAGGTTCTAACCATTTTGGTAGACTCCTATGCAGTCACCAACTTTCCTCCTATCCAAGGCATAGGCTTCCTATGGATTTGTTCCTTTAGATTCAATAGATAATTCTTTAATTTTATATTTCTAACTTATATTATCATTTTAGTAGTTTATTTATATTATTTTGCTTTGGTATTTTCTATTATTATAAGTCTATTTTGTAGGTGTTTCTACCACTATATGAAAATTCTCTAGTTTTCATAAAAAAAGATGACTCTAGAATTAAATAGTCTCTGAGAATTGTAATTGAAAAAATATCTCAACTTAATTTTCTATGAGCATGAGCTCTTGTTCTTGACCCTCTTCTTGTTACCAATTTTTGTCCCAACATCTAAACTCCTGACTACTTAAACCAAGGATGCCATTCTTTACCCTCTTTGTAATTTTGACATTTTTCTTTCCATAAATATAATATTTATTTTAATCTAGTTCCTTTTTGAAATTAGTCATCCAAATTTATTAATTAGATTAATATATATATATATATATTTATGCTTTTTGCAGTTGCAATTCTTTTCTTAAGGAAAGTAATTTGATTATTAGTTTAATTAATACACATTAGAGTAGATTAGTCTCCCATTTACAATAAGGTACTTAATTTCTCACTCTTTAATCTATCTAACCTTTAAATATGAATATTGAAATAAAAAATGTTGAGAAGGAATGAATCATATGAAAACATGCATAATAGAGATCACGTGTTATGGAAATAGGATAAACATAAGTCTATATGGCTAGAGAAACCTTCAAAGGGAAGACAAATCTAGTCCAAGAGTATATTTCATGCCCCATGCCGCTATATATGAGGTTATAGAAGTGCTATATCACCTTACAAAATTCATACGCAAACATGACTATGTAGCAACTTCATGCTTCCCTTGCCTCCAAACTTGAGAAAACTCTATCAATCTCCAAGTAAATCCCAATGATCCAACCTTTTCTACATGTGTGGAAACCACTTCATATTGGTTACCCCAACCTCCCATGGCCACTATAAGGCTAAAAGACATCTAATTAAACTACTATACTTTTGAAAAAAATTTGAATTATAAACTCTATGTAAAATAGAATGCACCCATCATTTTAGTAGTAAAAAAATCACCTTTTGAGATAATTTTTTTGGTGGTGAACATGTAGCTTTTCAAGGTGAACATGCAACAAATTTACCTCATATGGAAGTGGAAAATACATCAAACTCATCTTTCCAAACTCATCTTTCCATTTAGCTCAAATATTAGAAAACTAAATCAAAGCCTTCAATGATGTTTTGGAGCACCCTTTACACCTTTTTCACCATTTTATTAATTTTTCACTATATTTCAATTGAATCCTTCAAGGATGTTTCACCATTTTTCACTATATTTTTCATGTCCATGTTCAATTTTGTATGCTAGATCATTTCTACACTCATGTAGATCAATTCTACAAGAATAGATCTAAACTAGATTAGAACATAGGAAATATACAAATTCTAAATTACTCATCTAACCAAATCTTAATATTCCAACACATTAGTGAACCAATTCCTTACACATCTTCAACAATATATTTCATTATCAAGAACCTAACACAATACAATATTTAATTTATTGAAATTCCATAAATAAATATGCATTTATTGTTTCATCTAATTTCTAAATCCTAAAATTTAATGATTTAATTATTTAACGTAAATAAATTGTTGTAATAAAATATATTTTTATTATAATATTAAAGTAAACTAATCATAACCATATATCCAACTTTTCTCACTCAAATATCTAATTATACAAATCATCCCATAAGTCCCATTTGAAGACTCTTATAATTTGAAAGATACCCTAAAATTCTAGCCAATTTTTTTTGATTGAGAAAAGTTCATGTAAATTGACTTTGAGAAAAATCTTCAAATTTTTGAAAAAATAAATTAGATCTTATAGTTAAATTTGTAAAATTGAAATTCTTCACATTAACCACCTATCAAAGCTATCATTATAACAATGAAAACAAATAAAATGAAGCTTTACTGATAATTGAATATTGATTATGCTTTCTCAACTTGTTTATGCAATCACCAGTTATTTTTATTTGAGAAATGAAAACTGTATACATTGTCTTTATTGTAGCATAAAACCTATGGAAACATCCACCGGATGATCTCATCGCAGACGGAAAGAGTCCTCCTTTTAGAAACTCTGTTTCTGCTGTTTCTATTTCTTCTGCTGTTTCTATTTCCTGTAGACGTTTCTTCTCTCTGTAAATATTATTTAAAATCCCTTTTACCCAATGTTCTAGGTACGGGAGAATACATACAACAGTTTTAGTCTTTGCATGGTATCAGAGCAGCGATCTTCTGCGTTGCCATTTGCCCATCTCCTACTCTGTTTTTCTCAGATCTCCGTCACCCTGCAGTCTTGAATCTTCGTCATGGCTGACTCTACCACCAGTGCCGCCCACACACCCACCTCCCCACGCTCCCCACACTCCTCTGCTCTCCAACCGGTTCCCCTTCACCACGCGATCTCTATCAAACTGGATCGGGAAAACTATCTTCTCTGGCGCACACAGTTTCTCCCGCTTCTCCAAGGCTATGACCTGGAAGGCTACGTTGATGGGACCATTACTTGTCCCCCTCGTACTCTCTCTCCGACAGATCCGACGCCGAATCCTGTCTATCTTACCTGGCGCAAGCAGGACAAGATCCTTCTTGGATGGTTACTCTCTGCCCTTGCTCCTGATACTCTGGCGACTGTAGTTGGCCTTGATACCTCGCGTGCTGTTTGGCTTGCTCTAGAGAAGCGCTTTGCTTCCCGTTCTAAAGCACGACTCATGCAACTTCGTCGCGACCTCCAGACCATCCGTAGGGAGCTCTCTCCATGGCTGACTACCTCCAGCGTGCCAAACAATTGGCCGACACCCTTGCAGCTTCAGGACAAACAGTCTGTGATTCGGATCTGCAGCAGATTATCTTGAGCGGTCTCGAGTCCGCCTATGATGCTGTCGTCACTTCTCTGACAGCCACACTTGACACTATTGATATGGATGATTTTCAAGCCCATTTGCTTGCCTTTGAGATGCGCATTGATGCCCAACAGGCCCTCCTTCAGCAACACCCAGTGGCCAATGTCGCCACCCGTAATCGTGCTCCCAATTCTCCTTCTCAGCACAATAATCGCGGAAGGAACCACAATAATCGAGGTCGTGGGAACACCTATCGTGGTCAACGTCCTCCACCGATGCCTATTCAGGCAACAGGACCATGCCAGCTTTGCGGACGTAAGAACCACACAGCCAACACTTGTTGGTTCAGATTTGATAAAACCTATCAGGAGATGCCCCAATCGGCGGCTACCCCCTCTGCATACATGGCAGCACCCTATCAGCAGTCTTCTTCCTATGCGCCGTCTCAGATCTCAGTCGATCCTACCTGGTATCCTGATAGTGGAGCTACTAATCATGTCACCCCGGATTTGAGTAACCTGCAGATTCACCATGAGTATGATGGTCCTGACAAGCTTCGCGTTGGTAATGGCTCTAAACTCTCTATTTCTCACATTGGTAGATCACAAATTTCTCATTCCTCACGTTTATTTCATCTCAATGATATTTTGCATGTCCCTAATGTCACGGCTAACCTTCTCTCTGTTTCAAAATTTGCCTCTGACAATGACGTCTTTTTTGAATTTCATCCACATTTTTTCCTTGTCAAGGATCGGCGCACGGGGCTGGTAGTTCTTCGCGGGCAGCATAAGGATGGTCTCTATCGCCTCTCTTCGAGTGTTTCTCCACCCTCTCAGACCCCTTCTACAGCCTTTGTTGGTGAACGAACTTCTCTTGAGAGATGGCATCAGCGTTTAGGTCACCCTATGCCACGAACTGTTCGGCATATTGTCGGAGTCGAGTCGCTTCCTGTTAGTCAAAATAAATTGGGTCTTTGTAGTCCCTGTCAAGTCAGTAAGAGTCACCAATTGTCATTTCCTTTTAGTTCTACTATTTGTACGCATCCTTTGGAATTAATTGTTTCCGATATTTGGGGTCCTTCTCCCTATGTCTCTTATGATGGATTTCATTTTTATTTAATTTTTGTGGATATCTACAGTAGATATACATGGCTCTTTCCATTATCTCATAAATCTGACGCTCTACCTACATTCATTAATTTCAAGACTAAAATTGAGAATCTACTTGGCCATAAAATCAAAACCTTCCAATCCGACAATGGGGGGGAATTTATTAAATTTAAACCCTTTTTGGCCTCCCAGGGCATCACACAACGTTTTTCCTGTCCCTACACCCCCCAACAAAATGGTTTAGCCGAGCGCCGACACAAGCACATTGTGGACACTGGCCTTACCCTCCTTCATACGGCTTCTGTTCCCTTCATCTATTGGACCGATGCTTTCCTCACGGCCTGTTACTTGGTGAACCGGTTGCCCACCCCCATCCTCAACAATCGGTCCCCCCTTCAGTGTCTGTTTAACACGGGTCCTGACTATCGTGCGATGCGTGTCTTTGGGTGCCTCTGTTTTCCCTACCTTCGTCCCTACAGCTCTAATAAGCTGGACTCACGTTCTCTCCCTTGTGTCTTCTTGGGTTACAGTTTGGTTCACAAAGGCTATAAATGTCTCCATCTTCCCACCAACAGAATATATATCTCTCGGCATGTTGTGTTTGATGAAGGGACCTATCCGTTTGCTGCTCGCCAGAACACACCATCACCGGACTTGATCTCTGCACCATCCCTCGTATCCACTCTCCCACTTTATCACTCACCTCCATCTAGTGTGTCTTCACCTCCCTTGCAAGGACCTCACCATGGCCTCTCCATTCCCCTAGATGCCTCACCTTCTCGTCATGACCTCCCTACCCGAATCGAATCTGCTTCCCCCGCCTTAGTAATTTCGGCCCCACCATCTCCTAGCCGTGACCCCTCTTCCTCCCCTTTGCCGTTACCTTCGCCAAGCTCGATGGTTCCTCCTACGAATGTGCATCCAATGGTCACAAGGTCCAAACATGGCATTTTTCGGCCCAAGGCATACAGTGCTACTAAGCACCCCTTATCTCCTGATGATATTGATGAGCCCACATGTTTTTCCCAAGCCAAAGTGGACCCACAGTGGCGCTTGGCTATGGATAATGAAATTAATGCTCTTCTCTAGAATGGAATGTGGAGCCTAGTCCCATCCAAGCCCCACTTAAATATTGTTGGGTGCAAATGGGTTTTAAATTGAAAAAGAAAGCAGATGGCTCCATTGATCGCTACAAAGCCCGACTAGTTGCCAAGGGGTTCAATCAGCAGGAAGGAATTGACTATGGGGAGACTTTCAGTCCTGTGGTAAAACCTTGCACCATTCGTACAGTTCTCACTATTGCACTCTCTATGGGCTGGCCCCTTCACCAACTCGATGTGCAAAATGCTTTCCTCCATGGTGTCCTTAAGGAGGAGGTTTACATGAAGCAACCACCTGGATACATTGATCCCCAGTTTCCTACTCATGTGTGTCGACTCCACAAGTCTCTCTATGGTCTCAAACAAGCTCCACGGGCCTGGTACCACCGCCTGAGCACCTTTCTCCAACAGGTTGGGTTTGTGGGTTCCAAAGCTGACACTTCGCTATTCATTAAGTGAACCGCCCACTCCACAGTTTTTATGCTTGTTTATGTCGACGATATTATCATTACTGGATCTACAGTGGACTGTGTTCAAGCTTTAATATCTCAACTTCAGTCCGCTTTTTCCATAACGGACTTGGGCTCTCTCCATTATTTTTTGGGCATCGAAGCTCTTTCAACTCCTACAGGGCTTCTCCTATCTCAAAGAAAGTATACACTTGATCTTCTCAAGAAGACAAAGATGGACGGTGCAAAACCGGTTCGCACTCCTATTTGCAGCCAAGACAAGTTGTCTAAATTCACCGGCTCCGCGTTCAGCGATCCAACTCTATACAGGAGTGTTGTCGGTGCTCTTCAGTATCTCACTCTTACGAGACCTGATATTGCTTTCGCCGTCAATAAGGTCTGTCAGTTTATGCAGCAGCCCACTGATGATCATTGGAACGCTGTCAAGCGTATCCTGCGGTACCTAAAGGAAACTCTCTCTTATGGACTGCAACTCAGCAAGTCTACCCCTCTCACTCTTACTGCCTTTTCTGACTCAGATTGGGCTGGCTGCCTTGATGACCGCCGTTCTACTAGCGGTTACTGCATCTTCCTTGGTCCAAATCTGATTTCATGGAGTGCTCGAAAACAAAAGACCGTCTCAAGGTCTAGTACTGAAGCTGAATATAGAGGAGTTGCCATAGCCACTGCTGAGCTAATTTGGATTCAATCCCTCCTCTCTGAACTTGGATATTCTCCCACTGCTTCCCCTGTTCTATGGTGTGACAATCTTGGTGCTACGTATCTCACAGCTAATCCAGTCTTTCATGCACGGACTAAGCACATTGAGATTGATTATCATTTTGTTCGTGAGAAAGTTGCTAACAAAGGTCTTGTTGTCCGATTCATCTCTACAAAAGATCAGGTTGCAGATGTCTTCACAAAGGGGTTGAGCTCTGCTCGATTTGCTTTACTTCGGGACAAGTTGACCGTACGAACACCCACGCTCAACTTGCGGGGGCATATGGAAACATCCACCGGATGATCTCATCGCAGACGGAAAGAGTCCTCCTTTTAGAAACTCTGTTTCTGCTGTTTCTATTTCTTCTGCTGTTTCTATTTCCTGTAGACGTTTCTTCTCTCTGTAAATATTATTTAAAATCCCTTTTACCCAATGTTCTGGGTACGGGAGAATACATACAACAGTTTTAGTCTTTGCAAAACCCTTCTGAATTTGTTTATCCAATCTACATCTCTCAACCTCGAAGCGTTTTGAGAAGTGTCTAACGTCTAAAAAGTGCCTTCACTCTCTCTTTCCGTCAAATTTTTTTTATACCTGAAATCTTCCAAACAGTTTTCAGTTTAATTAACAAACTTGTGCAGCTGGGTAGCGATGTTTTTCTTATTGGAATTGCAGATTTTCTGTTAGTCATTGTAAAGTCTGTGAGCTTTTTATTCAGACTCTATTACCTTCTTTTCCATCTTGCATCGCTTGCACTTACATTCACAGCAGAAGACAAAAGGCTTGCAAGATTCTTGTCGAAGATGATAGGGAACCAAAACAACAAAATAACGAATGGTGATTTCTTGGCCCTTTTCAATGGGCTTGGTGGCATCAACACTCATGATATCACCCACATTGACTCTTGATGCATTCGGCACGCATGAGTGGTTTATGAAGGACACAAGCAGCCATACCCCATAATACAGCCTGGTTGGAACAGGATGATCAATGATAGCTTGCCCATTCTTGCATTGCAGCTGGTGAAGAGTCCTCTAATGCTATGCGTTTTAAGATGTCAAGGATTTCTTGGTCTTTGTCAGGCAGCCTGTCGTATGCTTCATGTACTGTATCTGTGCTTCCATTTTCCCTGGGATATTGATATCTTCGCCGGACTCGCTGAAGAAATCCCGCATTACTGTAATCATCCGTTCCATGTCGTTCCTGCCGCGGCCATGACAAAAGAAGAATTTTAAGTTTTGTCTTCACATGAAGCCAGCACATCTTTCACATTTCGAAGCAGCCCATTCTTGATGGGATCCTCCATAGCCTTGGAAGAGATTGCCAAAGCCTTGCTCATCAACAATTTCTGACTTTCCTCAATATCCTCTGTGGCAAACAAACCCCTTCCGCAACCATTATTTGTGTTTCTGATCTCCACCGGCCCCTAGAAGATATGGAGAAATATACTAGGGAGGAACCCTTCCGACAGCTTTGGCGTAGCCTGCAAAATACGATCGCTGTTATCCTTGGGAAGATATAACGATGCATATCCTTTACTCGATCAGGCATGTGGCGCTGTAGATGGTTACGGAGATGACGCCAGAAAATAATTAATTACTTTTTATCGTGGTTGGGGTTCTTTATATTTTGATATGGGAGAGGCCATCATAGCAGGAGCAGGAGCAGGAGCAGGAGCAGGCACGCCAAAGTGTATTATAGCAGATGGTGATTTCTTGGGGCCGGTGGAGATCAGAAACACAAATTATGGTTGCGGAAGCGGTTTGTTTGCCACAGAGGATATTGAGGAAGGTCAGAAATTGTTGATGAGCAAGGCTTTGGCAATCTCTCTCAAGGCTACGGAGGATCCCATCAAGAATGGGCTGCTTCGAAATGCGAAAGATGCGCTGGATTCATGTGAATACAAAACTTTAAAACTCTTCTCTGTCATGGCCGCCGCTTGGAACAGATGATTCCAGTAATGCGGGATTTCTTCAGCGAGTCTGGCGAAGACCAGAAAAATGGAAGCACAGATACAGTACGTGATGCATACGACAGCTGCCTGACAAAGACCAAGAAATTCTTGACATCTTAAAACGCATAGCATTAGAGGACTCTTCACCCGCTGCAATGCAAGAAAAGGGCAAGCTATCATTGATCAACCCTGTTCCAACCAGGCTGTATTATGGTGTATGGCTGCTTGTGTCCTTCATAAACCACTCATGCGTGCCGAACGCATCGAGAGTCAATGTGGGCGATATCATGAGTGTTCATGCCACCAAGCCCATTGAAAAGAACCAGGAAATCACCATTCCTTATTTTGGTGTTTTGGTTCCCTATCATCTTCCACAAGAATCTTGCAAGGCTTTTGGCTTCTGCTGTGAATGTAAGTGCAAACGATGCAAAATGGAAAAGAAGGTAATAGAGTCTGAATCAAAAGCTCAGAGACTTTACAATGACTACCAGAAAATCTGCAATTCCAATAAGAAAAACAACGCTACCCAGCCGCAGAAGTTTGTTATTAAAACTGAAAACTGTTTGGAAGATTTCAGGTATAAAAAGTTTTTAACAGAAAGAGAGAGTGAATCGTTGATTCGGTCGTCATTCATGATAGATCTTAGAGAACCTTCAAATTATTGGAGGGAAAGATCCCAATATCCATTGGGCATAGGATCATGATACCATCAAATTTTAAACAAAAGTTACAAAAGATGGGTTGGTTACCTTAATTTATTTCTTCCTTTGTCTTCTCCCTTTCTTTTCAAACCATGCTCTTAGGGACTTACCTAACCATTATCTTCTACATGTTAGAATATATTTTTTTTATGGCATTGGATTTGATTTCTAAATTAAATAATATTTTCTTCATCTATTTGAGTTCTACTTTGGCAATTCTAACCTTTTTCCATCTCTAATTAATTAGTGACCACCATTTAAAAACTTTACTTTAAATGAGTTCCACAATATCATCAACTCCCCATGCATGGTCTATTATTATTCCAAGGCCTTGTACCTAGTACTATGTGGTTTGTAGTTATTCTATTAGATTTATCACTAAATATGCTAGTTGAGTGAAGAAGATTGATTGCCTTTTTTCATAAAAAAAAATTCATGTCCTTTTGGTGGCCAATATACTATCATAAACCATACTTTTTTGCTTCTTTTTCTCCTCATACTCTTGGACCAACCTTTATATGATTTTTCTATAAGTGGCTAGATCATTAGTAAGGTAGGGTATCTATCAACCATGGATAAGGTAAGGGAAAATAAGGGAATCAAGATGAGTTGATAGGCTTAAACTATTTATTGGGTTGACAGAGGGGTATATGAAGTTTTGGAGAGGATGGTAACTTGTATAGATTAGGACTTAGGAGGTGGAGGAGCCATGTGCATATTTAAGAAGCTTGCTACCCTAAGGAGAACTTGTTATACCAAAGAGGGGTGCTAGCAAAGAAGTGGTTGGAAAGGTGGATGCACAATAGCTAGTGGGATAGTGAAGGTGGATGTAGGAAATATTTATTTATAATAAATTATGTGTACTCCTAACTAGCTTAGAGGCATGATGAATTAGATATATATTAGAGAGAGCGAGAGTAGATAAATAAATAATATTTTTGACGCTACTAATGTGGCAATATTTCCTCATGTTGCACTACCTTCTAAACCACTTTAATCTTCTTGTTGGCACTTACCTATGTAGTATTTCCCTTTCTTCTGGTTGAACCATTTTGAGCATTAAAGACAAGTCTTTTATGGTTGTTTGTTGCCTCTCATAAAGAATCTCATTTTTCTTAGTGGATGAACTACTACAAAAGAGAGGATGGGTTTTCTTTTCATAACAAAGGATTCTTGTCCTCTCTTGGGGAATCACTTAAGGTTTTAGAAATTTCTAGGTAGAAAATATGGTTTGTTCATATCCACTCTTTCTATTATCATTTTTTAGAGACCATTCAATGGTTTGGATGATAGCTAATGAATTCTAGTTCAACTTAACTTCATGGATCCCCATTACACTAGCTTCCTAAAAATTGAATCACTTGATGTTGGGATTATTTTCAAATTCTCCTCAACATATAATATAATTCTTTCCTTGTTAATATGGTTCTTGAAAGGTAAGAAATATTTCCTTTTATTATTAACCCAAAACTTCTATTAGATATTTATTTGATGGGACCATCCCATTGCTTCTTTGCCAATGTTTCATAAAAAATAGATGATGTGAAACTAACAACCACAAAAATTTTCTATGCATAGTCATAAGGATTTAGGATGTAGACATTTCTATCTTTCTCGAGCTATCTCCATTGGATCTCACCCAACTCAATGAATATTTTGTACTCATCTTCTCTAGGCCTTCTTGTTGCTTCTATCTCCAATATTTTCTTATTAATAATTATTTTTCCTCATACATACTAATGGCTTGGAGTATGTATACGAAGAATTATTTTGGATCATAGACACATCTATGTACAAGTTTCAATTATAGAAGCTTCTCACATATGAAATCCATAATATTCAATTGTATAGTTCTATAATCCTATGCTTCAAAGCATATTTCTCTACATTCCATTTATAAAATTTATATCCATGATATCAATTTAAATTAGGTAATATAGAGAAAACACTTGGTCTATAAAAATCCTAGGAAACATGAAACCTTGTTTGGTGAAGCCATACAACTAGAACATAGTGTAATCTTGATTGAAATACCAATCTTTCTTATATAGTTCCTAAAAAGAGGTATCTCTTACACATACCTAATAGTGGGGACTATAAACCAATTAAATAAATTATATTATGAATAATTCTTGGATAAGGTGGGAAGCCATGTCATGATTAGGCTTAAGACATCCTTTGGACGAGCACATAAACCTTTTGTTGCATCCCCACGTCACCTACTTCCATAATGGATGACAATAGAAGGAAAACTTATAAATAAATAACATTTAACTCATTTAAAGAGGATAGAGAGGATAATTAAATGAGAATCATGAGAAATTGAAAGGGAAGGAATCATAGGAGACAATCCTCATTAAAGAAGAGAGGGGGCAGGCTTGGAAGAGAGGGGTCATTCCATTAATAGTTATGGATTGCCTTCCTATGGTAGAAAATACTTCAATCTATATGGAAAAGAGAGGCATATGAAAAATCATTAAAATCCTTGTGACCCCATAAGACTTGGTGGTAAGAAAACATGGGATAAAGGGTGTGACAGGTGGAGAAAAGAGGGAGGAAAAATGTCAAGAAAAAAATACCTTCAGGAACATGTAGTAGAGGAGAAAATGGGAGAAAGCAAAATGGAAGCCAAGAATGGAATGAGAGAGGGATTGCAGATTAGGACGTGAAGGAAAAGAAGAGTATGGACAATTTGGGGACTATGTAGTAGAGAAGAAGGCTGGATTATGAGAAATGAAAAAAGAAGAAAATACTTGGGGTTGATGAGAGTGTCTAGGTACTTGCATGCATAAATGAGAGTAGAGAGAGTGAAAAAAGGTGGATTAAATAAAATCTGGCCTCATGGAACACCAAGATTTGTAAAATATGCACAAAATGGATTTGTTGAAAAGACCATAGAAATTGAGAAGCAGTAGTGATGGGAGGTGAAAATCAAACTCTGTAACCTTTCTCAGCCTTCTCCCTACTTGTGATGAAATAGTATCTAGCTCTATGTGAGCTCTTGAAAATAAGAGCAAGAGGATGGCATGAGAGAGCATGATGCCCCAACTTAGGGTGTGTGATCAAGGTGATTTGGAGGTTCAGCATGGTGGTCTATTTATGTATAGTTCTATATGTGTTTGGAGGCCCGTTAGCAAATAAAAACAATAACAATAAGAATATTCCAATCTGAAGAGTGCGTGCAAACTTCACACCATATGCCATCTCTTATTTTTCCTACCCAATCGGTCATCTTACCAATGGTCACACCAATGTTGATTCAATTCCTACTCACTTGGGCTCCTTTGTCCACTTCCTTTTTTCTATCCAAGGAAAATTTTACTCTAGGATATTTTTTTATCAAGGGATAGTGGTCTACTAGACTTAACCAAGGGCGATCGAGTCACTTCTCTTTCCTTTGTTTCAAAGAATTATTTTGACATAGACTTGTATGATCTAAGTTCTATTGTGGTTTAGTTGAGTTTTGGATTTCTTTTATTTCAAGTTAAGATATTCAATGGTTATTATAATTTTGGTAGAATCAAAGTAAAAGATAATACAAATCATGTAACAGTTAATATAAGTTAATAAATTTAATAGATTTATTGGTAAAATTAAAGTTAAAAAAACATATTACTCATGTATATCTAATGGATGTAATTTTAGTAGAAACACAAGGAGTATTCTATCTCAAATTTATGTTATCATTTAATGTTACATTTTGTGCATAAAATTATAAAAGTCTTTCATTATTTGCTAAGGCCTCATATATGGGCCTTGATATGTTTTATAATAAAGGGTTAAGGTTAGGAAATTTAATAAATAGACCTTCTTAAACTAGATGCTAATTTATTGTTATGTGGGGGAGACACATTAGATATATTATGCATGATGGGAACATTAGTAAATATCATCACCATGCATATGGGTATAGGTAAGTCTGTTGTCATGATTTGACAACATATAAGTTGTTTAACTCTGTTGGGTGAAAATTATGTAATCAACTTTTTGATAGATTACACAACTAGGACTTCAGCCACAACTATGTGAGATGTAAATCTCTCCTCTCAGAAAGGGGAGGCACCCTTCTAACTGCTGACAGAAGCAATAGTAAAAAAAACAATGTAATTACAAAATGTACACAATACTTACGAAGTGGGGGGGTGTGTTACATTCATCCTTCTCTCTTTTTTCAGAGAAGATGTTTACAATGCTTCACTGTTGGAAGTTCTAAATTCACAATTATAACTTAAAACGATCACTAAGCAGTAATGCTAATACCTCTATCTTGTCAAAGCAAAGCGTAGAGGTACTAGAAGTGATTAACAATAAACTAGTAAAATAAAAAGGGAAAGCTCATGAAGGTACAAAGTCGTTCTGTAGCTTTATCAATGGTGGATTTGTGATAGGTGTTTCATTTGTCGCATTAGAAGCACAAAGTCTTCTTAGATGCAACAATTCCTCGAACAACATGAACAATTACAAGCACAAAGTATTGTAGATTATCCAACCAAAGTATCCAAAGAGAATGAATAATTACATGCACAAAGTCTTGTAGATCATTCAACCAAAGATAAACAAAACACAAATGTAAATCTAAATAAAGGATGTAACACAAAGTTTACATGAATTACTTAGAGTCCTTCATATTCCATAAGCTAATCACCACCAAATGAGATCAATTCATAAGATTATCGAATCCAACACAAAGTTTGCTTTGCAATCTTCTTCTTTATTGATTAGATTTCTTTCATAAAGTATGAACACAAAGTTTCACAATTATGCTTCAAAAAGGGCAGCACTTCGTTGCAAAATACTAAAGGATGAACAATACAAAGGAAACCCCTCCCATTATATAGAAAGCGGGATGAGAAAAATTAGGAATCTAATTTGAGGAAATCAAGGAAAGTTGGGTGAGTGATTTAAGGAGATCTCACCTAACTTTGACCAAAGTCAAAGTGTAATTTGTTTTCAAAAGATTACATCCTCAAACTTGGTGCAATTACAATTTACAAAAAGACATAAAATGTCAGGAAATATTTACAATATGCATAAAAGGATGCATCAAAAATGTCTAACACTAGAGATCAGGGACCTTCTTCATGTTTCCTTGCTTTGGGCGCAGAAGTCTTCATATTTCTTCCTGGTCTCCAACACGAACTTCTCATCCGGACCAACGGTGTAATCCACAATGGTGTGAATTCTCGTGATTGATCTCATGGCATATGAGTGAACCTTCTTGCACCTGTCAAGATGCATTTTCAGGTTATCCAATGTGAGCCTTGTATCACAAATGACATTCAAAGAGGCTTCTAAAAAGTCTACACTGTCAATCAACTTCATGATGGATTCCTTGAAGATCTGGGATATTTCTATGGCTGGTAGGAATGGGTGATGAGGGAACAAGAGGTCAAGGAGTACTTGAATTTGGAGGGGTATGAGGAACACTGGAAATCACAGGCGATGACATTTTAGGAATTTCCTCAACTACATTCTCAGGTGGAGACATAGTTCTTTCTTGATCATGCCTGGGTTCCTATTGATCACCCTCTTGTTTCTCTGATTCTGGTTCACCTTCAGAATCACCTTCATATTCTTCTTCAGAATCTTCTTTAGACTCTTTCCTACTTTCAAAAAATTCTTCTGTATCGGAGTCTGCTTCTGTTGAGTCTTCATCTTAAGCGGATTGGTCACTGGAAGTACCTTCTTCATCAAAATCTATCTCCTTTGGAACAACCTTTTTATCTTTAGAGTGAGATGGATCGGATTCCGTGGTTTCTCCTTCTGGGACGGATTGGGTATCTTTCTTGCCAATAGTAAACTTGATCCTGGGACCTCTTTGTGAAGAAGTGGGAACAACCACTGATTTATTTTTCATGCAGATTTCTTATTGTCGGTGAGCTTCTGCCTCAGATTCTTCTCCTTCTGAATCTATTCTGAAACTTTTCATTTCAAAACTATGCTTATGTAACCATTCTATAGTATTGGATAGGATTGGCGCCAATCTCTTTCTCATGCTAGTACTTTCTTTCCTAGACCATTGAATTGTAGGAAATGACCTTTTAGAAACTGCTTGTTCATCATAGACAACATTCATGACATCTCCAAGATCTATAAAATCCTCTGGTAGGTCAACAATATCGAGGTCTCTAATCTGCTGCATGGTCAACCTGCAATAATTCATTTTGCGAATGGATTCTTCATCTCTACAATCAACCCAGATGTCTTGAAAATGGTACTTGTGATGATGACCCTTTTGTAATTTATGACATCCTGGTAATCAAAATCAAACCTATACCTGTAGGTCTTGATTGTCATGATTTGCATCTCAGCATAAACAAATTTGGCTTTCTATATAGTTGGGATAGTATATCTGCTGATTTTTAGTGGGAACTTGAATCCACGCTTGTGATTACTTCTTCGTTCTTTATGCACTGAAATCAACTGTCTGCACATCTCCATGAGAACCCACTTGTCTGAAGGATATCATGGCAACATGTAAGGGTAGCCAGTGTAGCACCCTACTCTCAAATAAGTAAATGTTGGGAATTGTAGAAATAAGCATCCAACTTTACTTACCGCCTTATAGGCCTCATCAAATACCCTTCTCCTCTCGAAAGTTGGATCAAAATTGAAAAGCAAAGGTACAAAGAAAGCATCAATAACCCACCTAAAATGATGGAAGCTTTCCTTTAATTCTAGTTGATAGAAGAATTTATACACAGGTACCAACATCTGATTCCCTTTTGTGGATAGACCTGGAAAGTGTCTCATTACACTTGCTGCATACACCAGATAAGAAGTCATATAGAATTTTAATGTAGAAGGTGCATTGATCAATTGCTCATGTATTTCATCATTGATCTATTTTCCCTAGTCAATGTGAAATTTTTGTCTTCTTATAATCTTGATGTATTCATACATCCAATCATGAAAAGTAGATGATTCAGGCAAGCCCTTCACTCTGCTTAAAATTGTGATCATATCTTTGACATCATCTTTGAAATCACTTCGTAGGAGTCCCTTTGGCCATCTGGAAATAGTTTGCCTAGGCTTCTTCAACCATTGGGTATTTATTAGGCTTTTAGCCTTGTTGGGATCAACGTCAAAGACTTCTTGTGCTTTTTGTATAGAGATGTGAATGTACTTCTCCATTTGAGGAACTTTAAACACAATATCAAAGAGGTCAGGGTCGAGTCTTAAAATCTTGTGCCTAGAAGAATGAATCACACTTCTTCTTTCCCTGATGTAGTAAGATGCCACTTGAGGGACAAATTTCGTATTGTGTGCAGTAGTAGAGAACATAGCTACCAAAAAAAGGTTACTGTGTACAATTGCTCTCATCAGATCAGGAAGAGGCTTCTTCTTAGTTTGCTCTGCAAAATCAACCAAGTCTTGATGGCCAACCTTTATGTCTTTTATTTCTTCCACCTTGGAGACCACTACAGTTGGCGTATAGACACCTTGATATTTATATTTCATTTTGCCTTATGCTTTTGACAAAGACGGAGGTTTTCTGGCAATCATCTGAGAGCAACTGAATCTTTGATCAATCAACTTTGAGGATCTTGAAAAGAGACTGCAAGATGTGGAGTCAGAATAAACATTAGTCATTAAACAATATGGGAATGCATGAGATGAGAACGACGATGAGCAAGCGTGGAGTGGATGAGAAGGAACGCAAAATGATGCACAAAGTGGAAGGAGCAAGGTTCGGGATGAAACTGGAAAGTTTGAAGTGTTTCAGGGAAAAATTGTGAAAAGTGTAAGGGCGCTGAAAATCAACGTCCTTGCATTTTGAAGAAAGCTGACATTGGTGTAGGGGTGCTGAAAAACAATGCTCCTGCACTTCACAGTGTTAGATAAAATTTTCATGTCTATAGGTGTAATAGCACTAGTTTTTAGCGCAACTGCATTTGAAACATAAACTTGATGTTATGGCGTAGAATTTTAGAGCTACTGCATTTTGTGGCATGGAGATTAATGTGATGCAATGTTGAATGAAAAGTGTGCTCAAGCATGAAAAATTTGGAACTAAAGAAACATGTAGAACTTTTTTTGAATGTAGAAGGTTTCAAGAACGATGCAGACTTCAAATGAGTTAAACTCATTCATAAAACGAGCTTCATACATGAAGAGGTTGCGCGTTTTGTATTTTCATGGTGAGGGTAAAAACGTGATGTACAAAGGAGGAATATACAAACCAAAAAACCCGTTGGTGATGAAGAAAACACGGCCCAAGAGGAAGATGTAATATAAAACACAAACGTGCGATGGAGAGGAAACAAAAAAATGCGAATGGGAAAAGATCAATACGCGTTTTGCATAACAAGATATTCAAAACAATCACAAAAAGAAACACATCGATAGATCACAACAAGAAAGAACGCATAAATGAGAAGAATAAGCGATGAGACAAAGAATAAAAATGTACCTGAAATGGTGAACTTGAAAACCCTAGCTTGACCCAAAGAGAAGATCTTTAGAAAAATGTGTTTTGCAGCTTGAGAAGGAGTGGAGTAGAAAATCACAAACAATGAAAATAAAACAATAAAATCACTTTTAAGTGAAAGGGAAACATAAAAACCTAACTCAAGTCGCTCAATTAATTGAGGCACAAATGATAAGCAAAAAATGCAAAATGCATGAATGAACATGCCCAGGCAAAAAAATGACTAAGTCTGGACACAAAGTGTAATAGCGCACTTTTTCAGCGCTCTTACATATTTTGAAAAAAATCACTTTTATGCATCAGTGCCCCTGCACTTTCAACACTTAGCCAATTTTTTGGCTTGTGAGTAGGAGCATACTTTTTCAGTGCAACTGGACATTTCACAATTTAACTAAGTATGAATAGTGAGACTTTGCGAAGGAGCTTGTTTCAAAGGTCTTTGCGAGGTGAACATAGGGGGATGATCAAACTAACTGTTTGAGGCATTAGAACACATTTTGAGGTGGCTTGAAAATCACCTCATTTTGCGTACTTGAACTTCACGAACCTAGGAAATAGACAAGTTTCGTAGGGGGTTTATCTGTGGAACGAGCACTGCTAGATTCTGTGATAACAGTTGGCTCCTACTGGGGATCTTCCTTCAATCGTTCTTTGAAATGAATGAAGGGAGAAGAACTCTAGAATTCAAGTACCTTTATCCATTGGGCATGGAGTTAGGTGACGAAGACGACGACGTAAATTAAAACATAAAGACTCAAAGGACTTAAAAATAAAAATTATTTACATACCAACACCAATTAATTTACTGTGTAAAGTGTTTGAGATGTTGCTCGCTATGAGGAAGGGAAAATGGCGTTCTGTCTCTGTATGCTAACATGAAACTATTTTCACCATGCAACTGATGTATTTGGAAAGGTCCTGTCCATAGTGAGTCAAATTTCCCGTGCATACCTTTTGGTTCTCTTCGTTTGTCCCACATGAGAACAAGGTCACCAATTTGAAATTCTCGAGACTTGGATTTTTTGTCAAAAAGCTTCTTTACTTGGTCCTAGTGTTCCGCAATGCGGTCAGCTACTTGAACCCGGTTCTCTTCCAATTCAGAGAGATACATGATGTGCTTATCAACAGAGTTGTCAAACGTCTCATCCTTAATGGCCTTAGCCAGTTTGAGGGCTGGTAGTTCCAAGGTTATAGGAATCTCGACATTCAACTCGTACAAGAGTTGAAAAGGAGACATGCTGATTGCTCGCTTCAGAGTTATCCTGTCTACCCACAAAGCGTCGAACAAGGCCTTGTGCAACAAACGTTGATTCTTGTCTACCAACTTACGGATGATAGTCACCAGATTTTTGTTACTAGATTCCACCTGACCATTACCTTGTGGATAATAGTCAGAAGAATGTGACAAAGTTATGTCATGCTCAAAACAAAACTTAGTAATCTCGTTAGATGAGAAGGCATAAGCATTGTTAGCAATGATCTTGTTCGACACACTGAACCTGGAAATAATGCTTTCCTTTAAGAAACTGCACACCACTTCTGAAGTAGCACACTTGGTAGGTATCGCTTCCACCCATTTGGTGAAATAGTCAGCAGCAGTCAAAACATAGATGTGTCCTGCACTTGATGATGGATTAACTGCACCTATGAAGTCGATGCCCCACTGCTGGAAAGGTTCTTCGATCACAACGTGTCCTGAAAAAGTGTGGGCCAGTAATACTTCGCTCTCAGGATTTTGTGAGCAGTTACCGGCACTGAGAAATGTCTGCCACATGCCAAGTCATGAGAATATTTCAACAATTTTTGTTGTTGTTCCTTATCAACACATCTGAGAAAATTCCCATCCATTGCACATTTGTACAAGCCATTGTCCCATAAGACAAAATTAGCTGATTTTGCTTGATGGTCCTCTTTTCCTTTGGAGTCAAGTGATTGGGGTATTCTCCATATGTGAGGAAATGAGTGATGTTGGATACCATTCGTCAGTGGTAGTAACAAACAATACCATTGGGAGTGTACTTGGATCCACCTCTTCCTCATCTGAAACTTCTTCATCCTCTGAAATTTCTTTATTTGGATTATTTTCAGCAATAAGATGACAAAGTCCATGTCCACATATCAACTTAGTGGGTTTAATTTCCAGATCATATTCCTGAATCTTGGCAATCCAATTGCCTCTTTTTGTTCCAAATTCCTGTTGTGTTAGGATAGACTTAATAGTCAAATCTAGTACTAGAACCTTGACATGGCTACTTAGAATGTAGAACTGAAAATACTTGATGGCTTTGACAACTGTGAAAGCATGCTTCTCCATTTGAGAATATTTCAATTCATAATTCTTCAGGGGGCAGCTCATGAATGCGATGGGAGATTCAAAGCATTTATCATTCTCCTGCACCAAAATTGCTGAGAGTGTATGCTCAGAAGCATAATTGTACATGAAAAAATCTTTGGTGTAGTTGGGGCAGACCAACACAGGCGCGTGAGCAATGGCCTCCTTGATATCATCGAACATTGCTTTCCCTTTTTCCGTCCAATGGAATGTGGCGTTACCGTTCATCATATTTACAATATGATGAGTCTTTTTAGCAAAGTCTGGAAGAAACCTCCTTAAGAAGTTTACCTTTCCAAAGAAGGAATGGAAAACTTTCTTGCTTGACGGTAGAGTGAGAGATTTAATTCCATTGAATCTTTCCACGTCAATCTTGATTCCCTCTGTAGATACAACGTGACCAAGAATTTTACCTTATGTCACCCCAAAAGTTAACTTTTTGGGATTTAGGGAAATACCATGTTGACGACATCTTTCAAGAATTAGCCTCAAGTGGTAGAAGTGTTCATGACGTTGCTTAGAGAAGACTGTGAGATCATCAAGATACACCACAATGACCAAACCCATCACATCGTAGAAAGCGAGATCCATGGCACGTTGGAATGTGGCGCCAGCGTTGATCAGACCAAAAGGCATCCTGCGATATGCAAAGGTTCCCCATGGTGTCGTGAAAGTGGTTTTGTGTTGATCCCTTGAATTAACTTCAATTTGATTGTAGCTGGAAAATCCGTCAAGCATGGAAAGCATCTCGGATCCGGTTACATTTTGTAGGACTTGGTCCATCACTGGAAGTGGATAATTGTCTTTGAGCGACAATTGATTTATATTTTTGAAATCTACACAAATGCAGATTTCGCCATTCTTCTTATGAATGGGGACGATATTAGCTATCCATGTTGAATGATGGATAGGGAATATTATCCATGCATTTAGCATCTTTTGAACTTCTGCCAAAATTGTTCCAAAGATCTTGGGATTATACTGCCTCTGCTTTTGTTTGTAAGGAAAAGCTCCGACCTTGAGGGGAATATCATGTTGTACTTCTTTAGGCCAAAATGATTTTAGATCTTCTTACGAATATGATAAGACATCAATATACTCTTCTAGTAGTTGAGAAAACTGTCTTCTTTCTTCAATCGTGCAACATTTTCCAATGTTCACCATCTTGGGGTTAGCTTTAGTTCCCAGATTAATCTGTTCCACTTCATTAGATGAGTCAAAATCTGAGAGTTGCTTTTTCACATGGCGATCATGCTTGTCAAAAAGCTTCTCTAAGGATACTAATCCTTTGGGAATCTTATTTCCTTTGAGTTGCAAATATTGCTCACCTGTAATAGGGTCCATATTTGACACAAATTCTCGAGGTGGAGAATCACTACCTTCGAAATACAACTCATCAAAATTCTCTGCTTTCTCCAGAAAGGCAATGATTTGATGATCATCATTGAAAATTTGCTAGTTCTCCGAATTGTCAGGGACACTTGGGTGGAAAACTAGCTCTATGGTGTAGGTAGAACCTTGAAAGTCTTTGTGTGGCACCAAGAGCATGGTGGAGATTGCGAGGGAGTCAGCTCTGGTATTGTATTCTTTGGGAACGACAAAGATATCGAAAGCTTCAAATTCCTCAATGGAATCCCACACTAGATTACGATAATACCTGAGTCTGTCATTCTTTGTCTGATAAATATTTCTTACTTGACATACTATTAGCTCGGCATCACCTTGCGCTTGGAGATTTTTTCTACCTTTCTTCAGTGCAACTTGCATTCCCAATAACAAGGCTTCATATTCGGCGATGTTATTAGTATTATCAAATTGTAACTAGAAAGAGAAAAGGAAAAAATTTCTTGTTGGTGAAATAAAAACCATTCATACTCTAGAACCAATTGAAGATTAGCTACCATAAAATTCGAGCAAATAGACACCATTGGGATCACCAATGCTAACAGTGTCAAAGTCCAAAGCTTCATCATTTGATGAGGATTCACGATCGGAGATAGACAAATCACCTAACGATGACTCATTTGAAGTGGAGGAAATATCATCATTTTTTGACTCAATTTGAGTCGAGGATTCACCCACCTCATTTGTTTGTAGATAGTAAGTTCCCACACCTGAGGATTCGAACAAAATCTGAGCTCTGGGATCATCTGATTTGGCAACTGAAAACTTTGATTCCTTTTTAGGAACCAATTTTTACATCACACCTTTTATGGGTATTCTTGCCTTAGACATATCCATGCTTAGCTCTCCTCCAACATCTTTTCAAAAATTGCGTCCGAGGAGGATTCCATAGGATGCTGGTACATCGGCCACAAGGATAGTCATTTTTATTGTCTTCTCTGGGTATGCGGTGAATGCATATTGCGCATCTTTGATCTGGTCGATCAATGGCACTTGCTTATTCTCCATGGAGAAACAACGACTGGAAGTTTTGGTCATTTGAAGGCCCAAGGCAATGGCTACCTTGGTGGGCATCATGTTGTTGGATGTGCCATAGTCTATGACATAGTTACTCAGCTTAAAACCATTTACAAGTAGGGAGATGAAAAATGGATCAATGCGTTTGGAGGTAGTTGGAGGATTAGATACAAGGTTACTCTGTGGCATCTTGGTTTTGAAGTAACTAGTGTATTAGGAGGTGTATCCTGACTTGGGAAAATTCTTTTGTCATTAACAAACTTGAAAAACCTATCAAATTGGTTGGGGTTGGCTTTGAGGTATTCAACCTCAAACATTTGAACCTTGGTTTTCTTGGCATGGTCAATAATGTCAAAAGCCTGGAAATAATTTTGTAGGTTGGAAGTCGTGACTTCACTGATTGGTTTTACAAAAGGCACACTGGTCTTTGGAATGAGAGGATTAGCTTTAGGAATAATGGGAGTTTATGAGGAAGGGTGAGGTGTACTTACTTGTGGATTTGCTGCTTTCTTGGGTTGCCAAGGGAGGGGAGACCCTCTTTTGGCGATCATGACTGGCAGATTTTATTTTTTAGAGACAACAACAGCTTGAGCTTTATCAACCTGATTTTGTTGATGTCGCGTACAAACAACATAAGTATCAGTCACCAAGTCATCTTCTTCTTCTTGCTCTGCCATTTGCAAATAGCTAATCTTGGAGTCGCCAGCCGATTCAATTTCTTCTTCTTGGAAGAGATCGACATTTTCTTCTTCAGGGTATTCTTGTTGTGCATAATTTTCTTGTTCAGCCTCGTAGTATCCCGCAACATTGTTAGCGGGTGGGGCTTCCAGAGCAAGCCTTCTTGGGGGCGTTGGGAGATGATTTTGATTTTTGTTTGCCAGCGTAATTAGGGAAAGTCCTCCTAGGGACGTCCTTGTAATTTCTACTGTTGTTATTGTTTGAAACTTTCTTTTTGAGAGACAAGACTTCATTTGCCAGCCTTTGGACTATGGGATCTATGAAATTTGAGCTGGCACTGGGAGCACTAACATTAGATGCTAAAGATCCTAAGGCTTGCATCCTTTTGTTTCCATTAGTTCCCATTCCAATTTCTACAAGGATCATGTTGTCCTCCAGGCTAGTAGCCAGTTGCTGAGCTGCTTCAACATTAACAAGATTTTCCCTACGTAAGTAGAAAATCACTTTGGGTAGTTGTGTGTTGATGAAGAAGCACTTCAGGTTATGATTAGTCAGTCTTACATCATTTGGGATCTGCATCACCAATTTATTAAATTTTTCTGTGAACTCGCGCATGGGCTCGTGAGCTTCTTTACGCATGGTGGTGAGTTGCGCCAATAAAGCATGTGAATCTTGAACAGGTTTAAATATTTCTTCAAACTTAGTGCGAAGAGAAGCCCAATCGGTGACAGAGGTGTTAGGAAGAGTAAAGAACCATTTGGCTGCAACCACTTGAAGGGATTCAATGAATAATCTTATAGAAACATCTTCATGCTCAATGCCGAGAACGCCACAAACGATGTAGAATGCGGATATGTGCTCATCAAGATGTTGTTTTCCATCACCTTGAAACTTTGGGAGATGCTTCTTGGATATGTGTGGCAACTCGTGCAAAGCTGCGGCCAAACGGAGGGGACCAAAAGCATTTCCCCATGGTCCTGTAGGTGGTGCAGCCATAACTAGTTGCATAAAGGGTACCTGAACAGGAAATCTGCGGTAAACCGACCAAACACTTGGGAGAGGAGATCTTTGGCTACGCGGAGGGTAGCTTACAACACGTTGCAGTGGTGACCTTACTCGTGGAGGAGTAAATGGAAAATTACGTTGCAACAACTCTTCAAAAAGTGGATCTGCTACTCCTTGAGCCCTCAATTCTCGTGTATATATCCGGGCTGCCAGAATGTAGATCTGAATAAGATGGATATTATAAAGTGACAATATAGAAAAGAAAAACAATAAAGAGGAAACTTATCTACTTCAATCAAAAGCGTGAGGCTTAGATTGTGTATGTCGTTCCTCAGCAGAGTCGCCAAAAAACTGTTGGGTGAAAATTATGTAATCAACTTTTCGATAGATTACACAACTAGGACTTCAGCCACAACTATGTGAGATGTAAATCTCTCCTCTTAGAAAGGGGAGGCATCCTTCTTACTGCTGACATAAGTGATAGTAAAAAAAACAATGTAATTACAAAATGTACACAATACTTATGAAGTGGGGGGGTGTGTTACATTCATCCTTCTCTCTTTTTTCAGAGAAGATGTTTACAATGCTTCACTGTTGGAAGTTCTCAATTCACAATAACTTAAAATGATCAACAAGCAGTAATTCCAATACCTCTATCTTGTCAAAGCAAAGTGTAGAGGTACCAGAAGTGATTAACAATAAACTAGTAAAATAAAAAGGGAAAGCTCACGAAGGCACAAATTCGTTTCGTAGCTTTATCAATGGTGGATTTGTGATAGGTGTTTTGTTTGTCGCATTAGAAGCACAAAGTCTTCTTAGATGCAACAATTCCTCGAACAACATGAACATTTACAAGTGCAAAGTCTTGTAGATTATCCAACCAAAGTATCCAAAGAGCATGAATAATTACAAGCACAAAGTCTTGTAGATCATTCAACCAAAGATAAACAAAACACAAATGTAAATCTAAATAAAGGATGTAACACAAAGTTTACATGAATTACTTAGAGTCCTTCAGATTTCATAAGCTAATCACCACCAAATGAGATCAATTCATAAGATTATCGAATCCAACACAAAGTCTGGTTTGCAATCTTCTTCTTTATTGATCAGATTTCATTCACAAAGTATGAACACAAAGTTTCACAATTCTGCTTCAAAAAGGTCAACACTTCATTGCAAAATACTAAAGGATGAACAATACAAAGAAAACCCCTCCCATTATATAGAAAGAGGGATGATAAAAAACAAGAATCTAAGTTGTGGAAATCAAGGAAAGTTGGGTGAGCGATTTGAGGAGATCTCACCTAACTTTGACCAAAGTTAATATGTAATTTGTTTTCAAAAGATTACATCTTCAAACTTGGTGCAATTACAATTTACAAAAAGACATAAAATGTCAGGAAATATTTACAAGATGCATAAAAGGATGCATCAAAATGTCTAACACTAGAGATCAGGGACCACCTTCATTTTTCCTTGCTTTGTGCGCGAAAGTCTTTGTATTTCTTCCTGGTCTCCTACATGAACTTCTCATCCGGACCAACGGTGTAATCCACAATGGTGCGAATTCTCGTGATCGATCTCATGGCAGATGAGTGAACCTTCTTGCATCTGTCAAGATGCATTTTTAGGTTATCCAATGTGAGCCTTGTATCATAAATGACATTTAGAGAGGCTTCTGAAAAGTCTACACTGTCAATCAACTTCATGATGGCTTCCTTGAAAATCTGGGATATTTCTATCGCTGGCAGGAAGGTACTATTTTCTTCAAGAAGTTGTCCTGGCAACTCCTTGATACCTTTTTAAAGAACAACACGATGCCCTTCGAAATATTCCTGCACTTGGTGGAGATATTCCGTAAGAGATTGAATTACTTGAATTCGATGTTTCAAGGATTCTCTTACCTCAATGAACTTTTATTTGTCGGGAATTACCCTGGATTCCACCAATTTACTGACCTTTACCTGCTTCATCTGTGACCATGACAACAAGAATTTTTCCATATCTTTGTACTCCTGGGAAAGTACACTTTTTTCTTTATCAAGCTCTGTGGTGAGCTTGTCCAACAAAGTAGTTTTATCATCTGCAACAATTATAATATGAGATTCATGTTCTATGATCTTCTCGACAAAATCATACAACACCCTGCCTTTGGAGGCGAACTTCTCAGCTTTCTTGATAGTTGGGTCCTCAATACTTACCACTGCCAGCAGTTATGCATTAGTTGGAGATCCTGCAAGTCTCTTTACAACAATGGCATAATGCTTTGCCCTCTATTTGTACATATTGCGAGCTTGCTCTATTTTATCTAGTCTTCCAGCCAAGATATCCAATGTCACTTGTGCATCTATTTTTGCACTTTCATTGGTAACCTTGCCAAGCTGGACTCTTGTTACCATGTAGTCCTCCATATTGACATATCCTTCTCGCGGTGGTATGCCAATCTCCGCATACTTGTGGCCAGTCTTGTCAACATTTAGCCTTGAGTATACTTTTTCCTTTTTCTTCCCTTTAGCCTTTGGAGGGACTATCTCTTTGAGGTCGAGCTCCTCTAGAGAGATCATTTGCTTCTTCCGCTTTGACACTTGAGATATCAGCCAAGGGAGGAGGAAGGAGGTGTGAACTTCTAGATTCACTGTCAACTCAGTCATCATTGTCACTTCTGAAGTTACCATGGGTATCATGACAATAGGAGAAGTGTCTATCATCATTGCTCCTGTAGACTACACATTGAGCTGATCACACATTGACTCATTCATGAAATGATTGAATTCATTTTCAGAAGTGATATCATACATCCGTGAAGACAGGCTAGGAATGGATGATGGAGGACTTGATAGTATATCAACCATATGAATGCTTGTCACTGAGGGAGTATCAAGCGGGGTTGATGTTGCAGGAATAGTGGATATCTCTATTGCATGAACGCATGTGGTAGGAATGGGTGATGAGGGAACAGGAGGTGGAGGAGTACTTGAATTTGGAGGGGTATGAGGAACACTGGAAATCATAGGTGATGAAATTTTAGGAATTTCCTCAACTACATTCTTAGGTGGAGACATAGTTCTTTCTTGATCATGCATGGGTTCCTGTTGATCACCCTCTTGTTTCTCCGATTCTGGTTCACCTTCAAAATCACCTTCAGATTCTTCTTCAGACTCTTGCCCGCTTTTAGAAACTTCTTCTGCATCAGAGTCTGCTTCTGCTGAGTCTTCATCTTCAGTGGATTGGTCACTGGAAGTACCTTCTTCATCAAAATCTATCTCCTCTGGAACAACCTTTTTACCTTTAGAGCGAGATGGATCAGATTCCATGGTTTCTCCTTCTGGGACGAACTGGGTATCTTTCTTGCCAATAGTAAACTTGATCTTGGGACCTCTTTGTGAAAAAGTGGGAACAACCACTGAATTATTTTTCATGTGGATTTCTTGCTGTCGGTGAGCTTCTGCCTCAGATTCTTCTCCTTCCGAATCTGTTATGAAACTTTTCATTTCAAAACAATGCTTATGTAACCATTCTACAGTATTGGATAGGATTGGCTCCAATCTCTCTCTCATGCTAGTACTTTCTTTCCTAGACCATTTAATTTTTGGCAACGACCTTTTAGAAACCTCTTGTTCATCATAGGCAACATTCATGATATCACCAGGATCTATAAAATCCTCTAGTAGGTCAGCAATATCAAGGTCTCTGATCTGCTGCACGGTCAACCTGCAATAATTCATTTTGCGAATGGCTTCTTCATCTCTGCAATTAGCCCAGATGTCTTCAAAATGGTACTTGTGATGATGACCCTTTTGTAATTGCCTTCTGACATTCTGGTAATCAAAATCAAACCTATACCTATAGGTCTTGATTGTCATGATTTGCATCTCAGCATAAATAGATTTGGATTTCTGTATAGTTGGGATAGTATATCTTTCGATTGTCAGTGGGAACTTGAATCCATGCTTGTGATTACTTCTTCATTCTTTATGCACTGAAATTAGTTGTCTGCACATCTCCATGAGAACCCACTTGTCCAAAGGATATCGTGGCAGCATGTAAGGGCATCTAGTGTAGCACCCTACTCTCAAATAAGTAAATGTTGGGAATTGTAGAAATGAGCATCCAACTTTACTTACCACCTTATAGGCCTCATCAGATACCCTTCTCCTCTCGAGAGCTGGATAAAAATTGAAAAGAAAAGGTGCAAAGAAAGCATCAATAACCTGCCTGAAATGATGGAAGCTTTCCTTTAATTCCAGTTGATAGAAGAATTTATACACAAGTACCAACATTCGATTCCCTTTTGTGGATAGACCTGAAAATTGTCTCATTACAACTGCTGCATACACTAGATAAGAAGTCATATAAAATTTTAATGTAGAAGGTGCATTGATCAGTTGCTCATGATTTCATCGCTGATCTGTTTGCCCCAGTCAATGTGAACTTTTTGTCTTCTTATAATCCTGATGTATTCATACATCCAATCATGAAAAGTAGATGATTCAGGCAAGCCCTTCACTCTGCTTAAAAATGTGATCATATCTTTGACATCATCTTTGAAATCACTTCGTAGGAGTCCCTTTGGCCATCTGGAAATAGTTTGCCTAGGATTCTTCAACCATTGGGTATTTATTAGGTTTTTAGCCTTTTTGGGATCAATCTCAAAGACTTCTTGTGCTTTTTGTATAGAGATGTGAATGTACTCCATTTGCGGAACTTTAAACACAATATCAAAGAGGTCAGGGTCGAGTCTTAAAATCTCGTGCCTAGAAGAATCAATCACACTTCTACTTTCCCTGATGTAGTGAGATGCCACTTGAAGGACAAATTCTGTATTGTGTGTAGCAATAGGGAACATAGTTACCAAATGCAGGTTACTGTGTACAATTGCTCTCATCGGATTAGGAAGAGGCTTCTTCTCAGTTTTCTCTGCAAAATCAGCCAAGTCTTGATGGCCAACCTCTGTATCTTTTATTTCTTCCACCGTGGAGACCACTACAGTTGGCGAATAGACACCTTGATATTCATATTTCATTTTTCCTTATGCTTTTGACAAAGACGGAGGTTTTTTGGTAGTCATCTAAGAGCAACTAAATCTTTGATCAATCAACTTTGAGGATCTTGAAAAGAGACTACAAGATGTGGAGTCAGAATAAACGTTAGTCATTAAACAACATGGGAATGCGTGAGATGGGAATGATGATGAGCAAGAGTGGAGTGGATGAGAAGGAACAAAAAATGATGCACAAAGGGGAAGGAGCGAGGTTTGGGACGAAACTGGCAAGTTTGAAGTGTTTTAGGGAAAAATTGTGAAAAGTGTAAGGGCGCTGAAAATCAACGCCCTTGCATTTTGAAGAAAGCTGACATTGGTGTAGGGGCGCTGAAAAACAATGCTCCTGCTCTTTACGGTGTTAGCTAAAATTTTCATGTCTATGGGTGTAATAGCGCTAGTTTTTAGCGCAACTACATTTGAAACATAAACTTGATGGTATGGCGCAAAATTTTAGAGCTACTGCATTTTGTGGCATGGAGATTGATGTGATTCAAGGTTGAATGAAAAGTGCACTCAAGCATGAAAAATTTGGAACTTTGGAAAGAAACGTGAGAACTTTTGTTGAATGTAGAAGGTTTCAAGAATGACACCAAACTTCAAATGAGTTATACTCATTCACAAAAAGAGATTCATACATGAAGAGGTTGCACATTTTGTATTTTCATGGCGAGGGTAAAAACGTGATGCACAAAGGAGGAATATACAAACCAAAAATCCCATTGGTGATGAAGAAAACACGGCCCAAGAGGAAGATGCAATGTAAAACACAAACGTGCGATGAAGAGGAAACAAAAAAACGCAAATGGGAAAAGATCAATACTCGTTTTGCATAACAAGATATTCAAAACAATCACAAAAAGAAACACATTGATAGATCACAACAAGAAAGAACACATAAATGAGAAGAATAAGTGAAGAGACAAAGAATAAAAACATACCTAAAATGGTGAAGTCGAAAACCCTAGCTCGACCCAAAGAGATCTTTTGAAAAACGTGTTTTGTAGCTTGAGAAGGAGTGGAGTCGAAAATCACAAAAAATGAAAATAAAACAATAAAATCACTTTTAAGTGAAAGGGAAACATAAAAACTTAACTCAAGTCGCTCAATTAATTGAGGCACAAAAAGTGGCACGATAAATTGAAAAATGTAAAATGCATGAAGAAACGCGCCTATGCAAAAAAATGACTAAGTCTGGACACAAAGTGTAATAGCGCACTTTTTCAGCGCTCTTACATATTTTGACAAAATCAATTTTATTCAGGGGCACTAATTTCATTGCCTCTGCACTTTCAACACTTAGCCAATTTTTTGGCTTGTGAGCAGGAGCACACTTTTTCAGTGCAACTGCACATTTCACAATTTAACTAAGTATGAATAGTGAGATTTCATGAAGGAGCTCATTTCAAAGGTCTTCGTGAGGTGAACATAGGGGGGTGCTCAAAATAAGTGTTTGATGCTTTAGAACACATTTTGAGGTGGCTTGAAAATCACCTCGTTTTGTGTGCTTGAACTTCACGAACCTAGGAAACATACAAGTTTCATAGGGGGGTTATCCGTGGAACGAGCGCTGCTAGATTCCGTGATAACAAACTCTAGAAGTCAAATCTATCTAATCCCTTTATTATGGATCTCGATTTGTTCTATTGGTATCAAGTTAGAAATTGACATTATGCCATGGCATTGATTCTTAAGTGCAACATTGTTCCAAACCAAAATAAGATTATATGTTAGCAATAGTATGATATACCCACTTTTGTAAAATATCTATTTTAGATGAGTGCAAGTATGATAGAATTGGAATATACTCAAGCTATAGTTTTACGAGGATTATTATAATATTATTAGAAATGCCCTCAAGAAACGAAACCTTATGCACATGTGAATTTTACATGGACTATAAATTATTTATGAGTGGTAAGGGTAAATCTTTAATATTTTATGAATGGGACTATTTGGAAGTAATGGTTCCACCAAAAGGAGAATATATTAAAACATATATATTATTATTGGATGTATATATCCAAATGTCGATTCAATGGATCTAGTGTTATCACCCATCTAGAGTTGACTTATGTATAAACCTTGATTAGAGAAATTTTAAAACTATTGTGTTGTCCAAGTTGAAGTTTAAATAGTTTTGTATAGTCTTATTGAGGAAATGGCATGTCTAAGGGAGATTGATGTCAAAATTAATAGAATCTCATGAAACTTGATCATATTAGTCGAATATCACTTGAAGCTAGATATTAGGGCTTCATATAATTGTTACATTTTAATAGATCTCGAGAATTACTACCCTTACTATTAGTAATGTATCCTAATTAAGATGTTTATTCTATTAGGTTATCCTCATGTGCAAATGTTTAAGAGGTTTCTTTTTAGTATAATATAGAGGTTCAAGATATCTAGAGCCAATACACTTATGATATAAAATATTACTAAATCACATTGTAGGTTATCACACTCTAGTCCTAAATAAAACCTTATAGTATAAACTATTGTGGGAACTAAGGAAGTGGCACTATGGTTTTGTTGGATGATGGCATGTTTGTGTGTAGGAATCATGGCTAAGGTAAGGATACACCTATGTTGTAATACCTATGAGGTTTTCAATACTTGTGATATTGAAAATATTAGATGTAACATATATCGAGAAGATATCATGTTGCATGTAATCAGGGATCATTTAGGGATTCTATTATAGTGGAAATAGGAGTAATAAGTTCCTTTAATTTAATTTTAGCCTCCTTCTTAATGCAATATAAATACATGTTATGTAATTTATAGTATGAAAATTGGGTATTGGGGAAAAGCCTTTTGATGACTACAAGATATAGATTGAACCTTGAGTATGAGAACCTCTATGATTGAATCTATTATGTGAATATCCAACAAAAGTACGAATTTGTGTGAACAAGGTAGTTTTATGCTGATTAATAAGCCTAGCTCGTATGTTGATATGACAAACCTTGGGATGCTCAAGATGATTTATGAATAATATTGGGTGGATTTTGATTAAAGACTTCAAAATATTTTAAGGGAAGTGTTATGGTGTGGTTGTCAAATAGTGAACTTATGATTCCTAAATACTATCAACTATTATTAGTTGAAGGGAAACAAAACCTTGGTTATTGGAACCAGTGTGTAGGTCCTTTGACATACCTTGTGAGGAGAACTACATGTGACTTTGATCCGTTTGGAATGGGTACATAGGTGGTCCTTGGGTGAAGGATTCCCTCGTGACTTCAAGTCCACAAGGGGAGGGTCAAAGGGGTATAACTCCTAGATTTTGGGGTTGTTCATAATTGGTTTGACCTTCTCTCTTCAATAGGCTTTATATGAGGTTGAAATGGGTATTAGATGGTTATAAAGAATTATGTTAACCTAGTAACTTGTATTTAATTCATAACATGTCTATGAATATGTAAGGAAAGAAGAGGTGTAGAAACACTTTCCTAATGCTAATTCTAAGAAGAGAATGTAGACATATGGTTCAATTTCAAACTATAGTTCATTAAACATGCACATTAAAGGAATACCAAAGTAGAAAAAAATTAACTCAACCACAGAATGGACACTAAATTTAACATGGGAAAACCCTTTTGGGGGAAAAAACCACCGCACCAAGCAAAAAATACTTTGTATTACAGTGAGCAAAGTCCACATGCAGAGTTACAGTTTGTTGCTCTCAGATGTCAATTCACCACATACAATTCGGGAAACATAACAATTTTGAACAATCTCGTTCTCACTCATCAGTCTCACAACATGACTCCTCTAGCACTATTACAATGCATTACACATTATAGCATTTTCATTCCTGATAGAATTCCAATCAATCTGCATCACCTGACCCATACTCGAAAATATACCAATTTGGTTTCCATTCATAATAGCAGACCAACCGTCACACAACAGTTAGCATATCTGGTCATGTCAAGGAGACAAAATCCAATCTCTCGCTGATCTATTTGAGTCACACCGATACCTGCTTCTCACGATACGTTGATGACCAAGTCCATTGCCATGTCGATGAGAGATTTCAGCTTCTTCCACTGATACACAAATTTCTCATTGATGTCCACTTTATCGTTCCAAGTCCTTCAACTTATCGACTCATTAAAGAGACATTTCACAATGTCTCGATGAACTCACAAAGTCACATCGACAAGAGTCTTCCATCCTATCATCGACATGTCTACGAGACATTTCACAATGACTCGGCAAAGCGCCCAGGTCTCTCCAATACGAAGCCTTATCGGGATGTTGAGGAGACATTGTCCAATGTCTCGACAATGGTGCAACCTCCTGTTGATAAGATATTCCATTAGAGTTTTAGAATGGAAAAGAGACATCTCAGAAACTCCTGTTGAAGTGAGCTACTCTTGTTGATAATGTAAACACAACGCCATAGCAAGGGATATCAGTTTGTCAAGGAGACAATGGGTGAAGTCTCGTCAACCACACAATGTCTCACCAATGAAGAGATAGGTGAGACATGAAAGCTTATTGGGCCATCGAAGAGACTATGAACAAAGTCCCTTTGATGGTATACTATCATGCCGACAAAGAGAGAGAAGAACACAATGCTACTAATGTCAAGCCAATAAGTTGAGACACATTTCCAACATGCTCCCACTTGATGAAGTCTTACTGGATTCTAACAAAACTTGACATTACTGTAAGTTATAGGCCCCAAGGCCCATCAAATTTCCACACCACCTAAAATTGTCTATGCTCACTGGTTTCGTTAACATATCTGCAACATTTTCTAGAGTATTCACTTTTTCAAGATTGACCTTTCCATCCTCCACCATATCCCATACAAAGTGATACTGCACATCAATATGTTTCATCCTGGCATGGAAAGTTGGACTTTTTGCTAAAAAAATAGCACTGTAACTATCACAACAAATGATAATTTGCCTTGCATTGAACCTAATATCAAAACACAAACATCTAAGCCAAATGGATTCTTTACAGGCATGTGTTGCTACCATATATTTTGCTTCCGTAGTAGATAAAGTGACTACAATGTATCGCTTGCTCATCCAACTAACTGCACCACCATTCAAGGTGATCCCACAATAGTGGTTTACAATTTTTGGCCAAACTAGACACTAAAATTATTATTTTTATCTAAATATTCACATTCAGGCACCTATAGCGGCTAAACCGTGAGGAATTTGAAGATGATGCAAACTAGAGTCTCGTCACATTTTGTCTGTAGATTCTAAAAATATTTTTTTCAAAATTTTTGGAATCAGATTGCATTTCTTTTTCCATCTCCCATGAAAATTGGTTTTTTTTCAGAAAATGACATTTTTAAAAAGTGACACACACCGTATAATGCATAACTTTTTTTCCATGAAGGATAAAATTCTAATTCTTTCGAATTTAGATTTGTAACTCCGATATCTAGTGCTTCCACTTGGTTAGATAGTTTTTTATTGAATTTTTTTTCTTTAATCATTTTTCAAGTCAAACCAATTACAATTCAAACATAGTGCGACCATATAACGTATAATTTTTTTTGTATATATCGAAATTCAATTTTTTTTGTTGGATCAAGGAATTCAATATTTGGTGCACTCATATTTTTTAATTTTTTTTTGATAATTTGCTTTTTCCATGTGCAGAACATAGATCTTCATTTTCGATGAAAGACCTATGTTTAATAAAACTAAAAAAACAAATACATGTATAATAAAACCAAAACATATTAAAATTATATTTGTTGGATAGCTCATTTTGAGGACTACCTGATTCTAGTTGGGTTTGTGAAGAATCCTCCATTTTCATCCTCAACCTGAGCTTCAAAGCATAAAAATTTAGGTTTTTTTTATGTTTCAAGGGGAGAATGAGGAATAAGGGGGGTTCGAGTGAACCACCATTCAATAAGTGTTTCCTTTTGTTTTTTTGGGTGGGAAATGTGGGCCCAATAATTAATGGGTTTGCTCGAACCCTAGTTCGGGCGAACACCTTTTGGGTTCGATCAAACTTGTAGGTTCATTTGAACCCCTAAAACCAATTTTTTTGCCTTGGGGTAAATTTTTCTTAGTTTTCCTTCCTCCATCAAATTGTAAACCACTATTGTGGCTTCAACCTTGAACGTGAAGATATATCCACCAATGGATCTCCTATTGTCAATGTCCCCCACCCAATCAAAATCCACATAACCTCAAATGTTGATGGATCTCTGTGACCCAATTGAGTTACCATGATAGCAAAAACCGTATTGAGAGGTACCTTTTAAATATCTAAAAACACTTTTCACAACATCCTAGTGTGGTCTACTTGGATTTGCCATAAAATGGCTAAGAAATCCCACTGCTTGGGAAATGTCTGGCCTTGTACAGACCATTACATGCATTAAACTACCAACTGCACTTGCATAAGGAACTCTAGTCATGTCCTCCATCTTGGTAGGATATTTTGGACAATATTCAACAAATAGCTTTGTTCCCTGCAACATTGGAACAACTAGCTGCTTGCAATCAGTCATACCAAATCCCTCTAGGACAGTATTGATATACTTACTTTGGTTGAGCCAAAAATTTCTACTCCCTCTATCCCTTTTTTATTTCCATCCCCAAAATATACCTTTTTGCACCAAGATATTTCATTTCAAACTTTGCCGACAATTGAGATTTTAGATCAAAAATCGTAGCCTTACTATTTCCTATGAACAACATGTCATCCACATACAAGGAAATAATAATAACTCGATCATTTTCAGTTTTGAAGTACACATAATGATTATATTTCAATCTTAAAAATCCCAATGACAACAAAAAATTGTCAAACTTCTGGTACCACATTCTAGGAGATTATTTTAAACCATACAGATATTTCTTTAACTTGCAAACCAAATTTTCTTTACCTTTTTCCACAAAGTACTCAGGTTAGGACATATAAATTTATTCTTCAAGATCTCTATGAAGAAATGTTGTCTTCACATCCATCTATTCAATCTCTAAGCCATACACCACTGCAAGTGACAAAATAAATCTGATAGATGTCAGCTTAGCTACAAGAGAAAATATTTTGTCATAGTCCATTCCCTCTACCTGGGAATAACCTTTTGCAACCAACCCAGCTTTATACTTTTCAACACTGCCATGAAGACCGATTTTCTTCTTAAATACCTATTTACAACCAACAGGCTTTCTATCTTTAGGCAAGGGCACTAGACTCCAAGTTTCATTCTGTAAGAGAGGGGGACCGACCATGTTCAAGGCCCCGGGTCATGGAGAGCAAAGAGCTGAAGGTTTCCCTAACTTACCTCAACTTAATGGGGTTTTAGGAAATACAAGATGAGAATGATGAGGACTATAAGGTCCTTCAATCACTCTACATACCTAAAATATAGAATGGGGCTAAGTGAGCCACTTTTCATGTTCAACACTATGCCTCAGGAAGCTCTCTGCCCGAGGATGAAAGTGCAGTCCCGGGACGAAAGTGTGGTGCACTGGCGTCTCTCAAGTGTGCTGGCGTTCGTACAACTAGAGGACTGAAGAGATAAGGTCAAACTTTAGAAAATAGACTAACGACCCAACTAACTATTTCCAAAGGGACAAAACAATGCTATGAAGTAGACAAGATATGCTTTAATATGATAAAGTAAATACACAAGAGTTAGGGTGGCAAGAATAATCTCACAAAGGAATTCATTCACTAGCTAGCTTCTAGTAGCACATTCACCTACACACAAAGATGAGGAATATTTGGTTGGGTTTGTTAAGGGGTCTACCTTAGTTAGACCCTCGCTTTGGTGTTTCCACCTCCACAGACAACCAAGTTTGAACAATGGAGAAAAGTACGATAAATGAAGCAATAAAGTAAAGAACACTATAAAACTATAAAATAGTAAATGTACTTACTCAACCAAGTAATAGAGGAGAGGAGTGGCAAGCTTACCACCTCCACCAAGAGCACTCAAGGCTAATGGGGGAGAAAATGAGAGGAACTAAAGCCTCTACTACAATGGTGTTGACCCACACTTGCTCTACTAAATTGATGGATTGATGTTGTTGCTACTATGGAGTGCAAGAGTGCTGCTAGAATGCTTGAAGAATGCAAAAAAAGTTGTGGAGAAGTTCAACTAAATGCTTAGAAGATGAAGAGGGGGTTACAAGTTGACTACAAATGAGAAGTATAATGCCTCTATAGGCTCTAGCCATAGGAATCTGCTAGGCACATAAGCGTGCCACGCGGACATCTGCGTGCCACACGAGCGTCCTAAATTTTTTTTCCTCTATCATCGCTAAAAATAGGTGCCAAGTGGAACGAAGGTAGTGGGCTTATGTGGAATTTATCCTCCGAACTTGGTTTTCTAAGGTGGAAAAGGAAAAAGGGGAATTTGCATAAGGGGTGCAAATTCACTCCTATACATTTTTCCCTCACTTTAGCGAGCACGAATACTGATGAGTGCTTTGGTAAAGTAGATTTAAGAATAGAAATGTATACCTAAACCGTCGAGGAAGCAGACCACGATTTGATGAACCTGAAGGTGTAGGGCAAGCGAAGGACTTCATAACTTCTTAAAACTATGAAGCTGAAGAAAGAAAGCATCTTACAGGCCCACAAACTTGTAAGGAGGTGACCCCCAAGATCTCTCACATGAAGGAAGCCTCGTGAAGTAATTTCCTTACAGGTTCACAGACCTACAAGGAAGGTGTCCCCCAAGAAATCTCACATGGAGGATACCTATAAAAGCGCCTTACAGACCTATAGATCTGCAAGGAAGCATCCCCCAAGATCTCTCACATGGAGGAAGCTAGGAAAGTGCCCTACAAACCCGTAGACCTACAGGGAAGGTGTCCTTCAAGATCTCTCACATGAAGAAAACCTAAGAAAGCACCCTACAGACCCGTAGACCTACATGGAAGGTATCCCCCAAGATCTCTCGCATGGAGGAAACCCAAGAAAATGCCCTATAGACCCGTAGACCTACAGGGGAGCCACCCCCAAGATCTCTCACATGGAGGAATCTCAAAGGAAGTGCCCTATAGGCTCTCAGACCTGTAGGGAGGTATCCCCCAAGATCTCTCACATGGAGGAAACCTAGGAAAGCGGACTCTGTAGGGTCAGAAAGCGGCCATGTAGGCAAGCAAGCAAACAGTCGCGCAAATTGTCGATGATTTGGAACTCTCAAAAGGGGTCCCTCAGGAACCTGTTGTGAAGAAGGGGTCCACCCAAGGGATGAACGGTTTAGAAGTAGATGTTTCCTTTTGTTAAATCGATCCATCATCAAGGGATCCTTTTGAAAGATGTTCACTTCATGAAGGAATTCAAAAGGGAGAATATTTCCCCACGCGAGGGGAAGGTTAAAGTTGTTCCTACTTCGGAGGAAGGTTTTCAAGTTCTTTCTTTACGAACCCATGATGAAGGAAACATGTTCCATTAGGGTTCCAAGTTGTGAATGCGATTTTTGAAGAAAGGTTTGAAAATATTTTAGAGAAAAAAATTGTTGGTAGCGAATGCATTTTTTGAAAATCAAAATGTTGAAGAAGTATAGTATAGTTATAGTATATGAATGAACTGCTTAGCGAGAAGAGCCTTTCACTGGTGCTTGCGCTCACACGCAAGGTGGTTTCTATGACTCTTTGAGTTGGAGTCTAGAGGCTATAAAGGAACAAAAATCTCTTGCTTAGCCATGGGAACATCCACTACAGCTATCTCTATTGGAGGAACATATTCCTACACGAGAGCAGGAGCAGGTTGAGAAGCAATGGGGAGAGTCGGCTCAAGTGCCTCGATAGCGGGCCTCTTCCCATTCACTACCTTGGGAGCAGGAGTGGTAGGAGACTATAGATCGAATTCCCTTCGAGAACCTTACCTTTTTTTGTATAAGTAGTACCATAGTTTGGGGTATTCATTAGGGAGATTTGAGATCTTTAGCTTGGATCTGCACTAAGGAGGTATCATTGGACTCAGCAGATAGCCATTGGGTTGACTCATCCAATAGTCCTCCCAAGAAATGGGAGAGGACGAGGTAGTCCAAGAAAAGGAAACCTTCTCTTTTCCTTTACGGGAAGGAGAGGGAGCTGGCGTGGACTTCTCCTTTCCCTTCTAGGAAGGAGGAGCAGTTGGTACAAACTTCTCCTTCTCCTCTCAGGAAGAGGAGGCAACCAACTGCTATATCATAGGAAGGGCTAGTTTCAGCTGTCCCTTTCCCCTAGTTTTATACTTCACATAATTCTTGTAAAGTAGGTTCATCCTCAGAGGAAGCAGACTGACTAGGGCAGGCCAAAAGTGATCCAATGGATACCCACCACGGGACACCAAGGGTTGGTATCCAGTGTCATGCACTACATGCATGACACCTTCATGGGAGAATTTTAAACATTTGTGAACAATGAAGGTGATTCCATTCATGGAAGCTAGCTTTAGCCTAAACAAATCTAACTCTGGAATAACATCAAAAATTGTGTCAACATCCCTAGTTCCAACTAGGATGGACAAAGATATCGAGTTGTATGGTTTAAGATACATACCTTCGTGTGTACAGATGGTAGATTTTGTTTCTTCATATTCTTCCCTCTGTAATGAATTCAATACTAATGTTTCTTCCATAATGAAATTCACATGGCTCATGGGGTCTACCAAGACCCTCGTCACAATGTTACCATTGAGGCAAGCGAGAATGTAGAGGGGAGAGGGCTTGCTGTTTATGGGCAAGTCTTGTGACGTGAATGTTATGTCCAGTGAATCAGGTGTAGGTAGAATAGTATAAGTCATTGTGACCATGCTAACATAGGCCTTGGGTTGAGTAACAAAATTAGTGGGATCAATAATCATGTTAGCAGAATGTGACGGAAACGGGTCCGTATATATCTACAATTCACTATTAGCTTTTGCCAGTAATTTTTTAGCATTCTATTTACTCCCATTGAGATGAATGGTACCATCCTTGATGCGGTCCTATATCTCATGATGAAGCCACATACAATGTTTGGTATCATGTCCATTAACTTGATGGTACTGACAATAAGTGCTTCCATCATACAAATTAGGGTAAGGATCCTTAAGAGGCTTAGGACTCGGCAAGGTTACAATCTTATCCTTCAACAAATTTTGTAAGATAGAAGAATAAGATTTTGATAACTTTGTGAACTTTCAGTTACATCTAAGGTCGTTGTCATCAACAACAACTACTACATTTGTAACAACCTTTCCTTTTCTAGAGATCAACACAATAGATTTTCCTTCAGAATGGGAGCGTGAGGAGGACCCCCTGAGTTGAACCACCATTTGTTGATACTTCGTAAGGCTGCACACAAATGCGTGAAAGAAGGGTATTTCATAAGGGAAAACTTCTCTTTCCAAGGCCTTTGTAAGTTCCCTATGAATACCTTATGTACATCAAAATCAGATAGCTAATACGATATTTATGAAAGGAGCGCTTGATAGCGTGCTATGAAATCAATGATCTTTTCATTATCACCTTGTTTACATCAGACAAGATCCAAAAAGGTCATCTTCAGCCCTATGTTAGCTTGAAATTTTCTAAGGAATTGATTTACAAGTTGGTCAAATGAGAAAATGTAATTGTCAAGTAAGGAACAATACCATTCTAGTGTTGTATCCTTGAGTGATCAGGGAAATAGTTTGGCCATCAACGGATCGTGATGAAAGAAATTTGTGAACAAGGTGTTAAAGGCAAACACATGTGTTTGCGGATCCCATTTACCACCATATTTTCCAAATTTAGGGATCTCCATTCCTTGAGGGAAGGGAGTGTTCAAAATTGCAACCAACAATGGGCTATGCCAGAAGAAGGGCTGAAAGATAGGCTGGGCAGAGGCTTGGGAGAGACTTGCCAACTAGCTCTGCATCTTACCCATATTTTGAAGAAGAGTATTCAAAATGGGGTCATTAGAAGATAGAGGGCTAGAGGAACCTCCTCTAGAACCACCACCAAAGCCACCTCCAGAATCGCCATCAGTGTGACCTCCTCCATAACCACTACCAGAGCCATTGCCACCAGCAAGTCCTCCGCCAGAACCACCTCCACTTCTAGATCCACCACCATGACCTCCATTGGAACCACCTCCACTAGCACCACCTCCACTACCAAATCCACTACCACTACCGAAGCCTCCACCACTCATCCTACCAAAACCTCCACCACTAGAGGTGATAAGAGGGGTGAAGCTAAAGCCCAAGGGGACCTTTTTTAGTTTGATAGTTTTGGTTTTTTTGGAGACAGAAGGGATGCTGATAGAAGGGACTGCATCAAAAATGTAGATAGACATGGGAGGCATCAATACTCCTAACTGTTCCTCATAATCCTCAAAAGTGTCTCCTCACATAACGTTAGGAATGTTCGAAGGAGCACACGCTTCTGCCAGACTAGTAAGACTAGCCAAGAGTTCCTAGCCTATTCAATATTTTCCAATCATATACTTTAATTCACTAATGTCCAGAGCGGCCCTAGCCATCTTCAAGTTCCTTTCCAAATGATTTTCTAAGGCACCCAACCCCTTATTAAGGGAAAAGACATATTTTGAAGGGATTTGAACAACCTCATACTCGTCCACCAACGATGGTGTAGGAGATGCAAGAAGAGTGGGGATGTGATTGGTCTCGTCAGAGAATCCTACCTCACCCCTTGACAACTGCTCTTGCATGACCAGACTAATGGCAGGACCAGAGAAAAGGCCTGTAGAGAAACCAATAGTGACTTTCGTTCTTTCCACCAGGAGGTGTTGTATACTTCTCCTGACAATATACCTAGAAGTTGTGGACTGGGTTGTGATGCTCATAAACCTTCACAACACTTAGGAATACAATGGTCACAAAGTACATGGGAGAAGCCTCAACACTAATAGATGAATAGACGTTGGTTCACATCAGGTTCACCAAAAATGTAAGAGAGGGGGACTGACCATGTTCAAGGCCCTAGGTCATGGAGAGCAAAGAGCAGAAAGCTTCCCTAACTTACCTCAGCTGAATGGGGTGTTAGGAAATGCAAGACGAGAATGATGACGACTATAAGGTCCTTCAATCACTCTACAAACCCAAAATACAGAATGGGGCTAGGCGAGCAGGCTTTCAGGTTCAACACTACACCTCAGGAAGCTCTCTACTCGAGGATGAAAGCGCGGTCCCAGGACGACAGAGCTACACGTTGGCATCTCTCAAGTGCGTTGGCATCTGTATGACTAGAGGATTGAAGAGACAAGGTCAAACTCTAGAAAATAGAATAATGGCCCAGCTAACTACTTCTAAAGGGCCAAAATGACGCTATGAAGTAGAAAAGATATGCTTTAATATGATAAAGTAAATACACAAGAGTTAGGGTGGCAAGAATAATCTCACAAAGGAATTCATTCACCAACTAGCTCCTAGTAGCATGTTCACCTACACACAAAGAGGAGAAAAATTTGGTTGGGGTTGTTAAGGGGTCTACCTCAGTTAGGCCCCCACTTTGGTGTTTCCACCTCCACAAACAACCAAGTTTGCAACAATGGAGAAACTTGTATGATAAAGGAAGTAATAAAGTAAAGAACACTAAAACACTACAAAATAGTAAATGTACTTACTCAACCAAGTAATAGAGAAGAGGAGTGGCAAGCTTACCACCTCCACCAAGAGCACTCAAGGCTAATGGGGGAGAAAATGAGAGGAACTCAAGCCTCTGCTGCAATGGTGTTGTCCCACACTTGCTTTACTGAATTGATGGAGTGATGTTATTGCTACTATGGAGTGCAAGAGTGCTGCTAGAATGCTTGAAAAATGAAAAAGAAGTTGTGGAGAAGTTCAATTGATTGCTTAGAATATGAAATGCATGTAGAAGGAGGGAATTTGAAGGAAAGATGAAGAAAATGGCCATATTCAGGCCGAAGAGGGAGTTACAAGTTGACTACCAATGAGAAGTGTAATGCCTGTATAGGCTCCAACTGCAGGAATATTCTAGGGACGTAAGCGTGTTGCATGGACGTCTGCATGCCGCACAGGCATCCCTGACAGAAATTCCTCTGCCATCGCTAAAAACAGGCACCAAGTGGAAAAAAGGCAATGGGCTTATGGTTTAGCCTCCAAACTTGGTTTTCTAAGGTGGAGAAAGGAAAAAGGGGAATTTGCATAAGGGGTGCAAATTCACTTCTATACACATTTCTTTTTGAACAACACCATTTCTTCATTCATGGCTTCCAACCAGGAATTTGAATTAAACATTTCAATTTCCTCTTTCATAGTCTTAGGCTCATCAGTGCTTGTAATCAAAGCATAGGCACAATTTACATCTAACATGGAGAAACCATACCTTTCAGGTTGCTACCTTTCACATGTAGACCTCCTCAAAGGCTGAGGTTGAGGTTGAGGTTGTGGTTCTTCTTCTTCAGAACTCTCAGAGCTGCTAGAACTCTCCTCAGTTTCAGGTACACTTCATAGTTCCTCTTTATTTGGAGTTTGAAGAATTTCAACTACTTCATTCTTATTTTCTTCTTTCATCTCTGACTGTAGATCCACTAAAGAAGGTTTAAGCTCACGAAAGATTACACTTCTACTGTATACAACCTTTTTAGTCACGAGATTCCAAAGCTTGTATCCTTTCACACCAATGTCATAGCCAATGAAGATACATTTGTCAGCCTTGTTCTCTGACTTAGATCTTTTCTCATTCATCACATAAACATATACTTCACAGCCAAAGACTCTTACATGTCTTAAAGAGGGCTTCTTACCAGAGCAAGCTTCCAATAGCGTTTTGTCAACAAGTGCCGAAGAGAGATAGATTTATTAAATAACATGTGGCCATAGCCTTAGCCCAGAACTTTTTCTCTAGAACAACATTTGTCAACATACTTCTCACCCTTTCCATCAACGTCCTATTCAACCTTTCAACAACTCCATTTTGTTGTGAAGTGTAAGGTGTTTTATGCCTTTTTATTCCATGGTCTTTGCAATACCTTTCAAAATCTGTAGAACAAAACTCACTGCTATTATCTGTCCTCAAGCATTTAATTTTTCTTCCAGTATGATTTTCAACCAAGTTTTCAAACTCTTTAAACTGACTGAACACTTCTGATTTACTTTTTAGAAAATACACAAATTCCCTTCTTGAATAGTCATCAATAAAAGAAACATAATATCTTGATTTTGATAATGAAGGAACATTTACTAGACCAAAAACATCATAGTGATTATAATCTAGAACACCAGAAGATTTATGAGGACTAGAATAAAATGAAACACAATGTTGTTTTCCATATATACAATGTTCGCAAAAATCGAACTCAAGGTTACAATCATCAAGCCCTTCAACTAGGTTTTTATTTTTCAAAGCTTTAAAGCATTTATCACCAATGTGGTTGAGCCTTTGATGCCAGAGCATGGTATTTTCTGCGGGGAGTTTCACCTACAAAGAGTTTTCCCCCAAAGGAACTTCAGTCTCGTTCTCTACACAAGTAGCTTTTCCTGACTTTATAAAGATACTATTGCATTGAACAACATGTGCATCCAGCTTGTATAGAGTACAAATTTGAGCACCCCTAGCCAACACCATCGAGCCTCTAGTCATCTTACAACCACCATTCAAGAATGAAACTTGCACACCAACATCATTCAACTTGCTAACATAAAGTAAATTTTGAGCCAAACCTGGTATATGCATTACACCATCAATTCATTTGATTCTTCCATCAGGAAATTGAATTCTGACTCTTCCATGACCAACAATTTCCAAAGATGAGTCACTTGCTAGATACACCTTTCCACTAGCATACTTTTTCGTACTTCGTAAACCAATATTTGTGAGATGTCATGTGAAAAGATGCACCTAACTCAATCAACCAAACATCATTTGATGCCTAAGTCACCAAGGCTGCAATGAAGGTATCTGCATCGCTCTGAGAAGAATCATTATATGAAGAATTGTTTTTCTTCATCTTCTTTTTCTCCTCTTTGCAATCCTTTTGAACATGATCGGGCTGCCCAGAATTCCAACATTTCACCTTGGACTTCTTGCCTAGAGAATTTTATCTCCCTTCATACCTTGATTTAGACTTCTTATCCTTCTTGCCTTTCTCCTTCGATCTGCCTCGAACAACAAGAGCCTCCTTTTCCATCTTAGAAGATTTCCTTCGCATATCTTATGACAACAATGAAGAAACCACATCTTCCATCTATTGGCAAGAGACACTGCACATGTCATTTGGTGTTGTCATTGATGTCAACCCTAGTCTGTGATTCAATCTGCACGTCAGCGTTTTCCCATATCGGAAGTCAAATTGAAGCTAAGCGCTTAATTGTCAAGCTATCAATTCATATGCAATTTTTTGTTATCATTTTGTGTTTTGGATGTTAGGGAAGGTTGTTAGATGCATGATCTATGTTTTCCTTAAATCATAGAGCCTCGTATCAATTGTTGTGCAAGTTAGAAGATTTGATTGATTATTTTTTTGTTTATCAGCGCAAAAGGCCGACTAAGTGAATGTAGCATGTTGTGGATTTTCGAGAAGTAATTTTTTGAAGTGTTTTGTGTTCGAGAATGATGATTTGGGTCCCCACTATGTTGTGGCCGACTTTGGTTGGTGCACATTAAAAATTATTCGTGGATTGAGCCAACGGTTTGTAAATATTTTATGTTTTATTGAAGCCGACATGTGGTTGATTAAATATTTAGTTGCTGATATATATAAGTGATCATTTATATCATTTTAATGTGTGTACAGATTTTGTTGATGTGTGATGCAAAAGTTAGAAGGATTGTAGAGCGATTATGCATAGTTTCACTTGTGCATAAAAGGATTTGTGATGCTAATTAAAGTAGACAAAGCAGAAGAGAAGAATCAGATAGAAGGTCAATAAAGCGACTAATGTGCTTAACCGGAACTGTAATCAAGCATTAGAAGATGCTATTTTGTTAGTTCAAATCTTCTGGATGTAATCCAAATACTTTTGTAAGACAGTGAGCTCTAGGAAGTGTGCCTGAATGCATGTGCATTCCCCTTTTGTAAACACTTTTTGAGTATACTTAGATTATATTGTGGATTGACCTCCACTGTGGTTTTTCCCCTAGCAGGGTTTCCACGTAAAAAATCCTTGTGTTATGGTGTTGTGGTTGCTTGTTTTATGTTCATGCATCTTTCTTTTGGTTGAAAGTTATAAGTGGTTTAAACATCAGATTAATAAAGTTAAAAATTGTAGAACACTAATTCATCCCCTCTCAGTGTTCCTTGATTCCAACAATTGGTATCAGAGCCTAGTTCCTTGGAAGAAGTATAAAAGCTTGGGGAAGATCTAGGAAAGTGACTTAATGGATTCAAGCAGTCTTCAACAACAAATTTTGGTGGCACTAGATGATCTTGATAAGTCTTCAAAAATCCTTGTGTTATGGTGTTGTGGTTGCTTGTTTTATGTTCATGCATCTTTCTTTTGGTTGAAAGTTATAAGTGGTTTAAACATCAGATTAATAAAGTTAAAAATTGTAGAACACTAATTCATCCCCTCTCAGTGTTCCTTGATTCCAACAATTGGTATCAGAGCCTAGTTCCTTGGAAGAAGTATAAAAGCTTGGGGAAGATCCAGGAAAGTGACTTAATGGATTCAAGCAGTCTTCAACAACAAATTTTGGTGGCACTAGATGATCTTGATAAGTCCAAATCTGAAGTCCGTGAATTGTAGGCAAGCCTCATGAATGCTGAGAAATTCATTCAATCATTGAAAGACAAAATCAATGATTCAAGGGAAAAGAGAAAGGAACTATGTGATCAACTTAAACAAAAAGAAAGTAAGAACATGAAGGGTGAACACCTAAGTCAAGCCTTGAAGGAAAAGACAGAGGAATGTGAAAAGCTTACCAGAGTTAATGTTGTCCTAAAGCATGAGATGGAATCTATTGTGATGAGGATGACCAAGGAGATTGAAGAAAAAAAGAAGAATGAAGAGAAGCTTACTTAGTCCTTGAAAGAAAAATATGAAGAATGCAACTGAATTATTGATAGATTCAATCAGTTGGAGCTTGAATTGGAACAATCCAAAAATAATGAAGAAGAGCTTGAAAAGTAGATTGTTGATCTTAGAGATGAACTTGCTATTGCAAATGAATTCAAGGAGAAGTTCAAGATTAGCTCAACCAAGATTGATGAACTGATTAAAAGTTAGAGGATTGAAGGTGACAAGTGAGGCCTTGGATATGAGAATGGAGAAAGCTCTAGATCTAGAAAAAGGAGATTTAGGCAAGGAAATCAAATGAAAAAAGCTGGAAGGTATCCGATAAGACAACCTAATGCTCAAAGGTTCAATGGTTATTGTTTTGTTTGCAATAAATTTGGTCATATGGCTACTCAATGTAGAAGCAAAATTAAACCAAGTGGTCCATCATTCTCAGGTCAGTGTTTCAATTGCAATAAGTATGGTCATAAATCAGTTGAATGCAAAAATATGTCAAACAACCTTTTCAATAGAGATTTCAGATGTTATACCTGCAGATGTTATACCTGCAATAGATTTGGCCATATTGCTAACCAGTGCAAATCAAGAGAAAATCAATAGAACAACTAGTCTGGACAAACAATTGTAAAAATCCAGTCACATTGCAAGATTTTGTAGAAGCAGGAAGGGTCTGGTAAATCAAGGGAAAAACATGCAGAAGGATGAAAAGGGAAAAGGAAAAGTTACTACAGATGAGATCAGGAAGAAAATGAAGAAGATATGGGTAAAGAAGAGTCCCTCTAATGTATGAAATGATTCCACACCAGAATCTGGTTCTGATAATTCCTTCGGGAATTAGTTTATGGCCTCTGGTCTAGGGGGAGTTCTCAAGAAAATCATTTAACCCCCTTGTCAGTAGTTGGTACCAAAATGTGGCAAATTGCAATGATTGGAGATGTTTTGGAATGTCTTGTGGAGAGAATTTATGCAAACTTGAAGGTCCGCAAAAGAATTTTCTTTCAAAGTCTGTGGGAACAAGGTATCTGAAAGACCTACAGAAAAAGCATTTATTGCGATGAAAAAGTTAGGTGCGTGAATGATAAAAGGTCATTTCTATGACTCATTTGTCACATTGCATTTTGAGAAGGAGAAGGTTGGAGAGCTATGAAGCGAACTTTGGTGAACTTTGGGAAAGATTCAAGTCTGAAGACGATTCGGTGATCAAACCCTAATCCAGTGAAAGGTATTTATCTGAAAACCCATGAACTTGAAAATTCTGGAAATGGTTACTACATTGGTTGTCGATATTAAGGATAGGCCCCACCTGAAATTAAAATGGCACCTGTTCAAATCCATTGAAACAAAACCTTTAGGTGCATTTTCTTCTGTTCTGTATGTATTTTTGCATATCGAAGATATTAGGGCATACATTCATGCAATGTTGAAGAATTAGGAAGCTCCCAATTGCTAAATTTGTATACCAATCACATTGTGGGAGAAGATTTATGTGTTAAACTTGAATTTAGGACATTGGAGGAGAAGAAATTCACGTAGATTGTGAATTTTCCCGTGTTCTAAGAAAATGAATGGGTTCGATATATATTGAGTCGAGTGCATGCCAATTTTATGTGGTTAAGTCAACATTTTATGATCACAAAGGAAGCCATAAGGACTGTTACTGGTTTAAATTCATCTAGTGGGTTGCCCACATTGAAAGCTATGTAGAATCAAACAGTTACAAATGCAACTGGTTCAGTGTTCGACAAGAGAGCTATGACAATTGATGACATTATTGAAGTAGATGTCAAATTTTCTTCTATGGTCATTGGGTATAAGATCTATCACTCCAGCCAAGAAAATTTTATATCCAGTACAACAATCTATGCAACATATCAGATGGTCAAGGAAAATGTAGATTATAACCTGTGTGAGTTACTCCAGAACCAATTAATTGAAAATCTTGGCAAAATCAAGAAAGATAAGAAGAATTCCTTCAAGTATGGTAATTTGTTGTTATTTTTATTCTTCTATTTCATGAATGAAGTTCTGGGAGTTGGAAAAGTGCATTGGCAAGGTGATAAACCTGTAGCTGTTCAAATTAGAGACATCTTGTATGGAATTGGTGATAGTAAAGCGAGGAAAACTACTATTTGGGGTTATTTCAAAAACTTTTAGAATGAAATACAAGCTAGGGAAAGGATTCCTTCTATTGTGGAGAAGTATAAGGATACAATTTGTTTCATAGTTGATATTGATCAATGTTTGATAGAAGCTTCTGATCCTAGAACAGTCTGGATAATGCCTATGGGTTATGAGGTTGAGGAACACATTTTGGAGCTATATGCTCAATGCCTATTGAGTAAACCTCGGGATCTGACAAAAGAGAGGTTTGGTACCTTTGAAGAAAATAATATGGAAGTCCATACACAATTGAAGAAGCCAATGATAGTCCAGAGAGTAAGAAAAGAAGTGGAAGCCTTTGCAAAAAGCATGGGTATATTAGCTGAAGTTGTAAGGGAACCTAGGAGGAAAAGAGAACAAGCTGAAGCAGGAGAGCCAGCTATAACTGAGTATGCTAGTCTGACAACATCCTCTACCAGATCTAGATCCACAAGGAGCTCTGTTCTCTCATCCGGTCCTGCAAAGAAGTCAAGTCCTGTGAAATCCCAAGCCAAAACATCTAGTAGAGAAGGAAAGAGGAAGAAGGACAAGAGCACAAGAGTCTATGTTGCTATTTTTGAAGATGAAGAAATTGAATTAGATGAGGTAATAAAAATTAACCATAAGGGCTGAAAGGAAAAAAAAGTCACTAAGGACAAGCCCTCCAATGAAGAGAAAGCAAGGAAAAAGATGAAAATTGACAAATCAAGTATGTCTATAGAATAAGTGGAAAAAGCCTTGATTAAGGATGGTAATCTTAGACCACTTTGTGAATGGTATGACACCTTTGATAGTGCTGGTGAAAGAATTCTTGAGGAAGGCACAATAAAGTATTTGAACAATTTCAATATGACTCTCGTTGAAATAATGTCTAAGTTACCCAAAGGTCTGTATGAAGTCTTAGAAATGAGGAGAGTTAATGCAAGAATTGAAGAAGAGAAAATGAGAGAACAAATACTTGCTGATCTATGTCCGGTGATGTCCTTAGAAGAAATGAAGAATATTCTCAATGAAGCTAAAAAGGACTTTAAGAGAAAAACAAAGGTGAACAAGTTGATGATTGGACAGATTGAAGAAGTTGCAAAGGACATTGAGAAAATCCTTAAGGAAATTCTATTGAAGAATAGATCATACAATGTTGTTTCTAAAGAAGTGCATGTTGAAGATGTTCCATCCAATTCAGTAACAAAAGAAGGAAAAGAAGATAAATTTGAGGATACTCTAAATCCTCTAGATATACATGATGTTGAAATTCCTATGGAGACTAAAGCTCCTAAAGTTGTGTCAGTTGAAGAAGTTGAGATTCCTAAAGCCCAGGAAGAATCAGTGACTGAAGAAAAGAAGGTTGAGGCAAAAAAGGTTCATGTGGAAGCAAGAGACATTGAAAAGGCAGTGAAGGAGTTTTTGGAAGAGAAACAAGAAGAGTTTGAACCTGAACTGATTAAAGGTCCTATCAACTTGGTTGCTTTATCTTCCATTGAGAAACTAAAAGTTGCATCATTTGCTTAGGCCAAGGTAAGGGAAGAAATTTTGAAATCTTATACTGAAGATAGTGAGTTGTTAAATCTTGCATCTAGTATTTTGGAGAAGATTATGCCTTCATATGTCAAGGACTCATTTGATTCTCTATCCAATTAGTTGAAGAAACTTGTCAATTCTGTGAGTACTCACTTTGAGTCACTTGATAAGTTAGCTATGGATAAGGTTCAGAAGGAATTCGATGCTCATAGGTTCGGTAGGTTGAAGGGAATGATTGCTAATGATAAATATTTGTTAGCTACATGTGTTAAGAACATTCAAGGTGCTTTGTATGAAGGTGGAAACATTTATAAGTCATGTTTATCTTTGTCTAAGTTCACTAAGGACATTGAAAAGAAAATGAAAGAGTATGAGAAACAGTTAGCAGATATCTCTCAAGCATTTGATCCTCTAACCGTCTCTGTTGGAAAGCAATAATGTCAAGTCATATCCTTGCTTGACAAGATTAAAAGTATGAAGCATGAATAAGGCAAAAATTTTGAAAGAGTTTATGAGCTCAGAGGATTGATTGGTCCTAAGATGGAAACAATGCTTAGTGCATTGAAGGAAGCACAAGATGCTATGGCGGTCAGTGATCCACTGAATTTTGAATCAACAGAGATGAAATTTTATCTATTATGTGGTCACATGAATATTTTGGAGAGTCTCAAAAAGAGTTGGGACACTAGTTTGAGCTTGTTGAAGAATAATTTTGTAGACATATTCAAGTTTATGTAAGTTAGTGAAGCATTCTTGTACATATGCAATTTGTTCATAGCAAATTTTGTTTGATTTTTGGTATACGGATTCCTGCCTTTTCCATTGATGTAAAAGGGGGAGAGTGGGGTAGGGAAAAATTCTTTAATCATCTCAGGGGGAGTTGTGTTTTGAAGTTTTGAAGGTTGGCAGTGTAATTCATGTTGGTACTGATCTGACACTTAGTCATTTTTCACCAAGTGTTGCCATCAATTCCAAAGGGGGAAATTGTTGGAAAGAGACACTACACATGTCATCTGGTGTTGTCATTGATGGAAACCCTAGTTAGTGATTTGATTTGCACGTCAATATTTGCTCATATCAGAAGTTAGATTGAAGCTAAGCGATTAACTGTAAAGCTAGAACAAAGCATCCGACAGAATTGTGTTCATCGATTCATATGCAATTTTCTATTATTATTTTGTGTTGTGGATCTCAGGGAAGGTTGCTATATGCATGATCTATGTTTTCCTTGAATCATAGAGCCTCGTATTGATTGTTGTACAAGTTAGAAGATCTGGTTGATTAATTTTATGTTTATCAGTGCAAAAGGTCGACTAAGTGAATGTAGCGTGTTGTGGATCTTCGAGAAGTAATTGTTTGAAGTGTTTTGTGTTTGAGCATGATGATTTGGGTCCTCACTATGTTGTGGCTGACTTTGGTTGGTGTGCATTGAAAATTATTTATGGATTGAGCAGACGATTTGTAAATATTTTATGTTTTATTGAAGGCAAAATGTGGTTGATTAAATTTTTAGTTGTGGATATATATAAGTGGTCATTTATATCATTTTAATATGTGTACGAAGTGTGTTGATATGTGATGTGAGAGTTAGAAGGATTGTAGAGTGATTATGCACAGTTTCACTTGTGCATAAAAGGATTTGTGATGCGAATTAAAGTAGACAAAGAAGAAGAGCAGAATCAGACATAAGGTCAAGAAAGCAATTAATGTGCTTAACCAAAACTGTAATCAGGCATTAGCAGATTCTATTTTTTTAGTTCAAATCTTCTGGATGTAATCCAAATACTTTTGTAAGACAATGAGTCTCTTTTGTATTTGAGCAGTGAGCTCTAGGCAGTGTGCCTAAATGCATATGCATTCCCCTTTTGTAAACACTTTTTGAGTATACTCAAATCATATTGTGGATTGACCTCCACCATGGTTTTTCCCCTAACAGGGTTTCCATGTAAAAAAACCTTGTGTTATGGTGTTGTGGTTGCTTGTTTTATGTTCATACATCTTTCTTTTGGTTGAAAGTTATAAGTGGTTTAAATATCAAATTAATAAAGTTAAAAATTGTAGAACACTGATTCACCCCCCCTCTCTTAGTGTTCCTTGATTCCAACACCATCTTGAAAGTGATTGTTGTACTCCCAATAACCATCACTAAATTATCCCACGAGTTAGGCAAAGAACATAATATAAGCATACATCAATCCTCATCATCTATCTTCACACCTACATATGTTAACTGAGAAATGAGCATATTGAACGTATTCAAATGATCAACCATAGATGCCCCTTCCTCCATTTTCAAAGAGTACAACTTCTTCCTCAAGAATAACTTATTCACCAAGGACTTTCCCTGATAAATGTCACCAAGTTTCTTCCACAAAGAGGATGCAAACTTCTCTTCATGAATGTTCAAGAGAACAAAGTCTGCTAGACATAGTCTTATCAACCCTTTGGCTAGTCTATTTGCGAGGTCCTAATATTCTTGCTTCATTCTTGAAGGTTTAGTTCCAAACATAGCAATCCAAAGATATCTATCTACCAACAGGTCTTCCATTTTGAGTTTCCACAACTCAAAATTGCCACCATTAAATTTTTCAATTTCTATCTTCCCTGATGTGCTTTCCATCTTAGTCTACAATCAAGATTACCTAATTCCTCTACAAGACTCCTACTTTAGAATATGCACAAAAAACCTATACAATCCAGAAGGATAACACAACTGGCTAGGCTCTAATACCACTTGTAAGGAAAACAAAGGTGCAGAAACACTTTTCTAATGCTAATTCTAAGAAGAGAATGCATACATATGGTTCAATTTTAAATTACAGTTCATTAAAGATGCACATTAAAGGAATACCAGAGCATAACAAATTTAACTCAACCACAAAATGGACACCAAATTTAACATGGAAAAACCCTTTTGGGAGAAAAACCCACCACACCAAGCAAAAAAACTTTGTATTACAATGAACAAAGTCCACATACAAAGTTACAGTTTGTTGCTCTCAGATGTCAATTCACCACATACAATTCAGGTAGCATAACAATTCTGAACAATCTCATTCTCACTCATTAGTCTCACAACATGACTCCTCTAGCACTATTACAATACATTACACATTATAACATTTTCCTTCCTGAGAGAATTCTGATCAACCTGCATCACTAGACCCATACTCGAAAACATACCAATTCAGTTCCCATTCATAACAATAGACCAACCGTCACACAACATTTATTGGATATTGGGCCATGTTGAGGAGAGAAACTCCAATCTCTCACTGATTTGTTCGAGTCACACTGATACATGCTTCTCACGATACATTGACGACCAAGTCCATCGCCATGTTGATGAGATATTTAAGCTTCTTCCACCAATACACAAATGTCTCATCAATTTCCACTTTACTGTTCCAAGTCCTTCAACTTATCGACTCGTAAGGAAGTAAGTTCATATAGTTGTGAGGAGGGTATATTTTGAGAGAGAGCTATATTTTGAGAGGAGTAAGCTATCAACTTGTGAGGGAGAGTTATAGTGTCATTCTTGAGGAGCTGTTTATCAAGCTTGTTGCTGTGGAAAAGGTTGCCTTGTTGCCATCTTTTTGGATAAGTGATAATAGGCATGGGGATCTCTTCTTCTTTGTTATTTTACTTTGAATGGTGTGTCTTGCATGCATGGTTGAGATGTCTTTTCTAGTATATGCATTAAAGAATGCAAATTACTTTGAAAAGGAAAGTGAAGCTATTATGCTTTTTTCATAATGTGTTTTTGAGTACTCCATAGTAGGATATGGGTGTTTATCATAAGGATTATATACTAGGTATGATTGAACATGAAAAGAACATATAGCACATTTATCTAAGTTATTGATTTAACTAGGAAAGATTGTGTTTACTCCTAGGATAGATAATCCAGTATGGGAGGGAGTTTAAGTAATTACATGTAAGTTGGGTTATCCAGGTTAATAGGTTATCTTTGGAATGATGGTCTATCCATAGAAGGAAATACCTAACTTGTGTACTTACTAGTTAAGTAGTTTATTCCAAGTAGATTAATATGGTTGTAGGTTATCTGGGATGATGGACTATCCATTGAAGGAAATACCTATGCGTAGCTTAAGATAGCCTTAATTCAAATCGACCCTGAGTAGTGTATGTGATAGATGACTCTCAGTAGGAATACTGAATGTAACTCTTTGATCAAAATAGTGTAATGTCCAAGACTCCACTCTAGATTGTGTGACTACTGAGACTAACACTATTAGTTCACCGTGATCCAATATTACATGCTAGACATAGATTGTGGGATTACAAGTTATAGTTATGTAGGAAACAACACTATGCTTAGTTGGTTGTCATTATCGGTTTACCAATCTCTTCATCAAAGGGAAGGGCCATCTATCGAATGATAGATGTGCAGGGGACCACATTATGAGTCCGTGGTTGGTGGAAAAGCGCTTGAGTGATGCTTCTCCTCCACAACAAGCGATAGAAGAAACAAGATTTTAAAGGAAGGATCCTAGACCATCTTACAACTATTTGTTCTAAAGCTCATTGGAGCTATGTATGTAAATGTATGTATTCTTGTATTATTGTAACTTGTGAAATTATTGTAATGAAATGGAATCTTTATTCTAATATGATATGGCATCTTGTTCGTATATTCTCAATAAAAGAAGGAAATTTTTTATTGCAATGACTTGTTACCTAATTTACTTACTCGTATGGTGTAAATTTTAGAAATTTTTACTGCATTGAAGGGTTGGCATGTTACACTAAGAAAGAGATCAAGGAAGAATTATTCCAACTTCATCCTGATAAGGCCCTAGGTCCTAATATATTCCTTGCTGCATTCTTCCAAAAGAGTTGGGATATCATTGGTAAGGAAGTGACTGAGGAAATAGAAGACTCTAGGTGCACAGGAAAGGTGCTAAAGGAGATAAAAAATACATTCATAGCTCTAATCCCAAAGAAGGAGAATCTTGAGTTTTTTGATGAATTTATGCCATTTTCACTTTGCAACACAATATATAAGATACTAGCCAAGGTTGTTGCAAATAGGGTGAAGAATATCCTCCTGGACATAATTTCAGAGGAACAAGTTGTATTTATGCCTAGAAGATCTATATTGGATGGAGTGATTATTTCCTAAGAGGCAACTTGTTCAACCCAAAAAGTGAAGAAACAAAATATGTTGATAAAACTAGACATAAAAAATCCTACGATAAGGTTGACTGGTGTTTCCTCTTCAAGGTGTTAGAGGAATTTGGGCTTCATAAGGGTTGGATGGACTCGATATTCAACTGTGTTGCCAACCCATGATATTCAATTCTCATCAATGGGTCTCTTGAAGGTTATTTTGATGCCTCCCCCAAACCCATGGTACTAGAGGGCATGTCGCACCAACACCACCGGTCACGTGAAAAAAGTTTACCAGGCACACTGCAGTTTATAAGGGGGCGAGACTTGACCGATTCCTGCAATCTAATTAAAAAAAAGGTTATTTCAAGGCCTCAAGAGGATTAAGACAGGGGGATCCTCTATCCCATTTCTTATTCATTATCATGGCCGAGGCCCCTCAAAGATCTTTGAGTAAATCCTCGATTGATGGAAAGTTAGTAGGGATCCAAATAACTAGGGGTTTTCCAACTATAAATCATCAACAATTTGCTGATGACACAATGTTGTTTGGTGTTGCCTAGGTGAAGGAGGCAAGAAAATTCAAGGATATATTAGATTTAAGTACTCAGAGGCCTCTGGATAGGAGGTAAGCAAAGAAAAATCTGAAATATTCTTCTTTTTCACTAACCTAAGAAAT
>VDFB02284562.1:0-48256 GCA_007258455.2 Sequoia sempervirens
GTGATATATTTTCTCCTATCATCTGCGAGCATGCTATCATATGAGTCTAGTAATGAACATAATAAAAGTTTGACATAAATTTTCTCCTTCTCCATATTTACACCCACAAAGTTTGATTGATCTTCCAACATGCTAAATACTTCTATGTGGTCTACAATTCATCCATGTTTTTCCATACTCAAGTAATGAAGCTTCTTCTTCAAGAATATTTTGTTCACCAAAGATTTGGATTGATATATTTGTCCCAATTTATTCCATATATATTTTGTAGGGGGTTCTTCATGGGAATTGATAAAAATAGAGTATGTAAGGTGCAATCTTATGAAACCCTTTATTTTTTGTTCTATTACATTTTACCAAGAGAACTTGGAAATCTACAAGTCTTTGAACATTTTCCTCAACAAGATGGACCATATATCATAATCAATCAATATATCTTCCCATTTTATTATTGTATCTCAAATTTCATGCCTAAAAATATTTCCACCTCAATCCTCTCATATTCTCTTTTCATCTTTATTTCCTACAATAAATATTACATATTTCTCTTTCTACATAAACTCCTCAAATAATGATAAGCTTAGAAAACCCTCTATTCAAAAAAAAAACTAAAGGTGATTAGGCTCTAATACCACTTGTAAGAAACTAAGGTATATAAAAATAACTTTCTATACAAATCTTGAAAGGAGTGATCGACAAAAATACTAAAATCTAATCCAAACTTATTACAAAAAGTGGATTAACATGTTCATAAATAGATAAAGAATGATGCCATAACACAATGATTTACATGGGGAAAAACATTTTAGGAGAAAATTTTCACTCTAAAACATGCACAATGCATTGTCAAAGATAAACAAATATTACAACACACTTCCAATGTAAGCCCTTACAGAAGTATTTCACCAACAATAACCTATTTTTTTGTAACATTCCAATGCCACCTTTTTACTTGCCAATTTTTTATATCAAAATCATTTACTCAAGTAGCAATTAATTAAAAAATGAGTAAGATATAAAGCATAAATAGTTTTCAATAGTATGTTACAAAGCCCTCAAAAGATGACACCCAATTTGGATACAATTTAAAATGCCACCATTGAAGATTCCTTACAAATTGTTAAAAATAGTAAATCAATATATCACCTATTACTTTTCATTTGATCCAATTAGCATGGGTATCCAAATGCCATATCAAACCATTTCAAAATAGAAACGATATGAAATTTAATAAAGCTTTTCATAGCTAGTCAAAATTCCAATATAACTCTCCCTAGATTCTTGGCTCTCATACATCACATGATTCTATCATAACTCATCATAGAATCCCACAAAAGAGGATGCTCAAAATATGTTAAATATGTATAGCTTGTGACATCATAAACTAACTATAGACACTTAAAAATGTCTCGATAGATCACATTGGCTAACTAACATCATCTCTTTCGATTTCATCTTAAATCCTCTATTTAATTAAATAATGTCAATTATTTGATTAAATTCACCTAAATCTCCTATTAATTAAATACTCACATTATTTGATTAATTCATTATTTTAACATTAATCCTCCTATTTAATTAAATTCAACCAAATTCATCCTTTATTCACTCTTTGATTAAATAATCCTAATTATTTAATTAAATCCTCAAATCCCCTTTTCATTAAATAAATAAATAATTTAATGAATATCCTCACATTCCTCATCTTGCACATTTCAATTTAGTTCTAATTAACTAAATTAATAATTAAATATAATCCCCCAACTTGGAAGGGGAATATTCTATTTGCACATTCCTCCAAAAGGAATATTCGCATGCAATATTCCTTCACGTTTTGCACATTTAAGACTTTGTTTTAATTTGCTAAATATCTATTTCCCTCACCCATGGGAATATTCTCCCTTCTAACAAACTTACAAGACCTCATGTGCAAGTTAACTTACAAGACTTCATGTGCAAGTTAACTTACAAGACTTCTTGTGCAAGTTTTGAGTGTGTTTGTTTTCAAAAGAATATCAACCCTTGATTCTTTCCTTGATCCATGTGATCATTGATTCTCATCCATTGATGAGAATCCATGATCTATGTTTCATTCTTACTTCCTTTTTGACCATTGATTAACCTTTTAATATCAACGCTTCATTTCTCATTTGTCCTCCTATAAATAGGTCATTATTTGGAGACAAATGGATCCATCTTTTAACATCAAACTTATGCTGTTAAAATCACTTGCACTTGCACTCATATTTAGTACTTATTTATTATCATTTTAGCTTAATTACTTGCATTAATTAGCTTAGCTTCCATTAATGGCTTCCATGGTAATATAGATGTATCCATTGAGCTTATTTGTTAATTAGGGTTTCAATATTTTTAGCTTAAAATCTATTTAGATTAGCTTTGCATACATCCATATCGATCATTTTAGTATAAATCATGTTAAAATAGATTGCATCATGTTCATTTAGCATTTAAATCAAGTTTCATCTCACATCTATGAACGGTTTCGTCAATTCTCTTCAATAGAATTAATCAAAACAAGCTCATTATCCAAGGGATTGGGAAAGAGTCACCATTCCACATCAACATGATACCACTCCCCCAATAGGATAAGTTTCAATGGATTAGAATTGGTGTCTTTAAAAGATTTTGTAGTTTAATATGTTAAGTTTTAATGGATTCCTAGTTTAGTGTTTATTTGAATGATATTATTGGGATTGACATTAGTGGCATGATTATGCTTTGTATCCTCATGGATCAAGTGTAGTTGGACCATACTAATCTGTCGATCACACTAACACAATATATACTAATGTATGTGTTAGTGAATGGATATCCCCTTATGGAAATACATCAATCATCAACTCCATAACCTATTAAAATAAGGATAAAGTTACTAACAACAAGGAAAGATCACAATTTCATTTGTGACTTTGCTTTGAATTTTTAATGAGGTACAACTCCCTCAAAGGTTACAAATAACTGATAATGGATACACTTTTAACTAGAAAGTAGAAAAGGTGAACTAACATTGACCCATAACAAGGAAATCAATGTGATAAATGAAATAAAACTATTAACCTCCTAGCACAAAGGACAAAATTACAATAGAAAATAAAATGGTTTTGAAAAGAACTGATTTTAATTTTAAAATAGGTAAATGTAGCATCACCAAGCCTTCATTCACAAAGGACAAAACTACAAATATTGCTTAAGCTCACAGACTCATTAAATATTGACATCAAATTCATGATTCAATGTTCACAAACATAGAGTATTTTGAAATTAAAACCAATTCAAAATCGTTCCTCATTCATTTCCTTTGTACATCACAATGTAATTTAGAAAATAGGAAATCAGACCCCCCAAACATCCCTTGAACATAAATTTATATTTCCCCAATCTTGAATATTGGTCGTTAAGATAACTATCATCTTTTCAAATGACAATTTCGTAAACCATCACCTAATTTTAAGTAACCAAGCTCCAAAGAAAATTTATGACTATTTTAAATAGTTCATAATTACATTGCTATTCTCAATTTTATTTTGATAGGTGAATGAAGCATTGTTGCATGTATGTAGCCCTATGGCTTACTGTACGTGTGTGTGATATGCAACCTTCAAAACTTGCATTTAATATATATACACTTTTGCAATCATGCTAGTGTGAAATGCCTTAGTAAAGGATGCCATTTGAAGCTAAAGCTTGTTAAACTGAGAAATTAATGCAACTCCATCATATCAACAACCACTTTCATTAATTTTCAAAAAAAAATTGTCCTTGTGATTGGTGGTCATTCCCAAGAAAATATTTGATATCTATCTCCCACCATGCCATTCAACTTCTATAAATCTAGGAAGATTTCCTTCATTCTCATCATTCTAATTTCATTGCTCCAAGATGTCGAGCACTGCAAGTGATTCTTCCTTGAGGAGTGATTATCTATCAATTGAAAATGTGGAGTGCAGTCGAGTTTGATGGCTAGTGGCAAACTAGCTGAAGGATATTTTTTTGATACACGACATGGAGGAAGGGGTAGTTAGGAAGATAGTTAGGGATAACTTTCAGAGCCAAGTTCATGTACATAATTCAACACTTTAAGAGCATTTTGTGTACAATATCATTCGTACATTTGGAAAAATGGATTGGGGAATGAGAGTAGCGAAGCACCTGGTTAAACCTGAATACTTGGCTAGGGTAACGGTAGCTATAGGAGGCCTTGATGCATATCTAAGAGTTGGTTTGGTTGGTGATGCCATCTACATTACAACTACCCTCCAACATGGATTCATTGAAGAAGCTATCACCCTTCTTTGCGCTAGACTTGAGCGGAATGACATGGGGTTGTTTGGCCATTTTGTGGAATCAAATAAAAACTTGCTCTTGTTGGCTTAGATTGAACAATTGCAAGAAGTGGTCGAGAGGATTCACATCCTCATATTTACCCTATGTATTTAAGAAGAATGTACTAGGATACTTCCCTTTTTGAGCATAAACACAATATATGTAAATATATATAAATAATTTTTTGTTTTTATAATCTTCTAGCCCATGTGTTTATTTATTTTGTGAATGTGTTCTTTCTTTTCTTACAATTATGATGGATTTCCAACAAGATTGATTTATGTTAGTGCATTGAACTTAGCATTTTTGTATCTCCATTGAATATCTATGTATAGCTTCCCTTTGACATAATTGATCATTCTTTAACATCGCTAAAAGTACCACCTTTGGAGCAATATAAAATTATGGAAAGTTAGTACTTCATCAGAGTCTGCTAAAGTTGTGAGAAGCTCCGACTTTACTAAATTACGAGCTCCTTTTAGAATTCCTTTCAAACTTTACTTGAAAAGATCGCCCATATGAACACCTTTACCATCGGGAAATGAAAAGGTTTTCGAAACCTTGTCGAGGATCAACAAAAATTTTAAAACTTTTCAAAAGTTCTAAAATATAGCCACTTCCCTCCAACTTTTCATTCTTCCTTACATAAATGAGCTTTAGTGTGGTTATGAGAACCCTATCGGACTTCAACAATACTTCCAAAACTTTATTAGGAGGGAAAATTTACAGAACTTCTCAAAGGTATCAAGCCAAGAAGAGTTTGTGATAACCTCGTCAGATCTCAACAAGGTTTTGGAAACTAGGGGTAAGACTGACAAACTCATACTTAGGAAATTTCGAGTAAGTGAGCATAAATTTGGGGTATGTGATAGAAACTGAGGTAACAATATGTCATCAAATATCTTACATAAATTCCAATGTGTTAATTTAAGTGGAGGAAAAATATTAACTAAAATATATTATAAATTATGTCAAATAATTAGAAAAAATGATGAATAAAATAAATAAATAAAATAAAATACTTGCAAAAATTGAAACACCTTAATTTTTAATAGAACTTATTAAGAAGAGTAAATATACGATTTTAAAAAATTAAAATGATTTTTTTAAAAATTTCAATAAATTGATTCTCTTAATTTTGAAAACTTGGTAATTTCAAAAACCATCACGATTATTATGACATTGTCACGATGCTTGTGACAACATTGCAACAATTGATTACTACAAACCATGGTTTAAAACTAAGATTCCACCAAAACAATTGTAAGTACAGATGTTAAAGGTCTAGAACAGATGGAAGAAAATCGACTGACTAAAAAAGACTATCGGATGTAGGGGAGAGACACCGAGTGATTTGGTTGACATGTTCTATTTTGGAATTCAAGGTTTAACACCACTTTTTCAACCATTTTGTCCTTGACGAATAATATTTAAAATAAAGTTATATTTCTGAAGTTGCCCTTTCTAACATATTTGTAGGGAAGAAATCCAAATTATAGATTTCTATATTTTCTAATGAGCTCAGTACATTTCATCAATATTTGGAATTTTGTTGTAGCTTGTTCAGACGATTTGACCGGCCGTTTTTGTTTCTCCTTTGTTTCTTCAACTACTTTGTTGTTAATGGATTCTCGTTCTGCGTTCTTCAACGAATTGCCAGGTCATTACTCCTCGACTCCACCGCTTCTAAACCTTTATTCAATGTAGAAAATAAACAGAATAACAAAAATAATGGGAAACGTCAATTATGCCAATTATTGTTTAGTCTTCAATAATGAACGGGAAAAATACGTGGAGAAATTGTTTTGACGTATTCCTTTTGCATTTTCTTGGAACGAGAGGGCAAGTTTCTGTCACCGTGCCGGCTATCATTTCACATAATTAGAAAGGAATAAACCCAGCTTCTTGCTGGCGCCATTAGATTCGCCCAGAACCATTAGATTCGCCGAGAAGAATTTCCCAATGAAAAAAACTTAGCGCAACTATTTTGTCTTATCCCTATGCGTGCCTTCGAGAAATTATGAAAAAAACTTAGCGCAACTATTTCATAGGAAGTTTTGACTTCTTTTATATGGTGTGGGGACTTCTTTTTCAATTCTGTTTCCCTCCTTTGTTATTTCTGTTGACTGCAAATGAATAAAATATTTTAAAACCGTTCATTACTCGCTAGTGATTAGTAAAAGCTTGTGGTTACTACTTGCTTCAGTTTGTAGTTTAACATCTTATTAATATCAAACTTAGATATTATTGCAAATGTTTAACACATTTAAATTTAATGTTGCCATTTTCCAACACTATTTTGTGTTGGATGCCAATTGGGGGGAGCTATACTAAATTTTGGTTTGAACAAGTTGTAATGAATGGGGAAATTCATTAAATAAAAGAATTCTTTTTCTACCAATATTAATAGAAATTTAAAAATTAAACTGAATATTTTTTTGTCTTTAAATATTAAGAGAAAATAGAAAAATATTGAATTATAGAATAGTACATAAATTATTTTAAGTTTATTTTATCAAAAATGAAAAATAGGTATAGATAGAAATCTAGCACCAAAAATTGTAGTCCATTGTCCATGACATCAACATATCACATAAATATTTTTGCATTTTGATATCACATGGTTAAATAATCATACTAAAGTATAGAATATATGGCTTCAACTCTAAAGTCCATCTAACTTGCAAACACAAAGAGATAAAAATATTTGTTGGGGTTGTTTAGGGGTTTGCTTCAGTCAAACTCATTTTATTTGAGAGATGTGATTTGTTCATGCATTCCTCTCGAGAGCTCTAAGCTACTAGAAGGAGCAAGATATTGCAAAAAGAATGCCAAAAGAGTGTGAGAGAGTTGCAATAAAATTTTGGTAGAGTTTCCTCGAGAGAAAGGAATGAAGTTGCTAGAGTGAAAAATTATTAAAAAGTCCCTTGCAAATAACAAAACAATTAGTTTTGTTTGCTTGAACAAGAGAGAGACATTAATTTCTCAATCAATCATTACCACATGAGTCATAGGTAAGCAATATAGAAATTATGTTTTTAAATTTTGATAATCTTCAAGATATTGACACATTGCACAAATGTTTGTGCCTCACACTACCTTCCATAAAAAATATACTAAAATTTTACACATTTGTTCTTGATATAACATAAAAATTATTATGCTCTCAAGTGTAGACATGAATCTTTTTTCTAGAAATATTAAAAATACATTATTAGGATACATACTATAAGATAGGAAAAATCATGTAGCATAGATTAAGTGACAACAACAACACTATCTAAGATAGAAATCCAATCTAAAACAAGAGAGAACAAACAAACAAACATGAGGAATAAAATGAAAGCATTAAAAAAAAAGCACTTCCCCATGTTGAAGTTGAATCACCTCCCTTGTCTCTCCTTAAACAGCCTTTGCAAGTTTTCCCTTAGATCGTTGTGTGTGTATGCAAATACCTGCAAACAATAAGCATGAAATTCAAAGACAAGTGGTTGTTAAATCGAAAATGGAGGAGAAAGGTTTCTTTTATAGAAAACCATTCAAATGGATGGTCAAGATTAAAGTTCTAGAAATATTCCAAGATCGACAGTTGAGGAGACATGCACCACATAGTAGTGGGCTAGGGATGGCTATGACATGGATGACTGAAATCAAAAAAGGACCAGAGACAATCAATGGTTGAGATTCAAAAATGAGATAGTGGAGGGAGATAATGGAGGAAATAAATAATATGAGAAAAAAATCTTTGACCAAGTGGAGGATAAATAATTTATTTGTGGAGGAAAGAGAAAATGGGCATTTAATTAAAATGATTTATGCAACCAATTTAATTAAATGGGAAGAAATAGAAATGAGATATTAAATAATTAATTTGAATTAATTATTTAATAGGGGAAGACTGACAAAAGATAATTAAATAACTTTAATAATTATTTAACCATAAAAGAAATAAAGAAGGCCAATGAATAGATAAATAATTATTTAACTATAGATGAAAATGAAAAGAAAATAATTAAATAAACGATAGTTTATTTAATCATTGAAGGAAGGTTGTTAGCGACACAATTAAAAATAAATTATTTAATTGATCAAAGAGGAATAAAGAAATGAATTTTAATAAAAAAAAATTATTTAATTAATAGAGGAACGTGATCAAAGGACAATAATTAAATAATTAAAATTATTTAATTATGTAGGAAAGAAGACCAAGATGATGGAAAAATGACTCTCGCAAACCAATACATTTTTTAGTGTCTACATTTTGCCCCTCTTTGACATAGTGCAGTTCATCACGTTGTGGAAAAGAATTTTAGTCAAAACATGCCCTAGTGAAAGCATGGTAGACGTATGCCCCCTTGGGAGAATTTTATAAATTTTTAAAAAAATTCAAAAAAAAAGAAAAATTGTTTCGATAAGACATTTTAACAACCAAGAGTTCAATGGTGTTGACGAAAATGATCTTCAAGGTCATTTAGGGGGTCAAATTTAGGTTCAAAGTGATCAAATAGTGCACCCAGTACTATGACATTGTATTTTGATCATTGAGCCCGTGAGCTCCATTTTGTGAGATAGGAGACATCTTGACATTGTATTGTGACACGTTTTGAGCTATATGATATGATTTTTGGTGGTGATTTATGATAGGAGAAGGTTGTTGTGTAAATCCAGATCCAAGACATGAAACATTGTGTTTTGCATAGCTGGACCAACTTTTATGGGAAGCGAAATTACTCCTTCAGATGAGAGTTCAACATCATCATAGGTCTTGATAATAATTTTCTTGGTTTGATCTATGCAATTCTCGAGGTATCCCAATGCTTTTACCAATTTTAGAGAGCAAATGTTCAAACCTTCTCCACCATCCACCATAACTGTCTAATCTTATGTTTATTAACATAGACTTCAAGGTGTAAGGCATCATTGTGATCTAGCTTTTGTGCAAAAAAGTCTTGTTCAAAGAAGGTGACATGATGTGTCATAGCTAGGTATCCAACCATGACTTGAAATTCATTGACATCTAGATTAGTGGGTACGAATGCTTCCTGAAAGGCTTTGTTAAGGATAGCTCTATGTTGAGGGGATATGCGAAGGAGTTCCAGAATATAAATCTATGTGGGAGTCTTCCCTAGCTGCTCTAGGAGATTGTACTAGCTTTTTGGTTGTGGATTGGGAGGAGGTCCTGGAAGAGTTACCTTGGCTCTACGAGTGGTGACAACACACTCTAAACTTTTCTTATTTATGGTAATGATAGCAACATGATCATCAAAGGCTCGTATATTGTGAATAATAGTGTTCTAATCATGTGTGAAACAGGTATAATTGGCATTATTGTTATTCCCTAAATTGGATGATTTTCCTTTGTCATGATCTTGCAAGGGAGCTTTAAATATGGTATGATCAACATTTGTCTTGCCTTGTGAATTGTCTATTGAAATGATTCCTTATTCAATGAGGTCTTGAATGGAATTTTTGAGTGTCTAGCATGAAGATGTCTTATGTCCCTTTCCATAGTGATATTCACAATATTCATTTTCCTTCCACCAATCGGGTTTGATCAATGAGGGTTCATAGTTTTTGATGTCTAGCAGCTGGATAGAATTAGATTGTAAGAGCATATTTAGGACTGATTTGATGGGTTCACCGAATAGGGTGTATGTTTTTTTGGTGTGTGGAGGACCTCTACGTTGTTGGTTATTTTGGACTACGTTCAATGTTTGACCTTGACCTTGTGTTGGGTATTTGATGTGTTTGATGTAGATGGACCTTTTTTTATCACTTTAGCGTCAACAACTCCATCATTAGTGACATTCTTATTTTAGAACCAAAACTTACTTTTGTCATTATTAGGCTTTGGGGCCTCTTTGTGTACTTTGACCAGTCCCTTTGCAACAAGACCCTTTTCAATAAGGACACCTTTCTAAAGGATTTTGATGAAGAATAAATCACAACCTCTTCCAAATTCACCCAAATACAGATTACAAAAAAGAATCCATGACAATATACCCCAAAATTGATAAATACTTGTGTCAATTTAATCGATTTACAATTGCAAACATTACATTGAAATTGAAAAAATAAATCAAATATCTTTATTTCTCAGATTTCATGAAATACACACTTACATTCCTAGCAAATCCATTGCCTCTTTGACTTCTAACCCTTCTTCTTCCTTTTCTATGTCCCCTCGACTTGACATCTTTGACTTGGTGCAACGTTCTTTTCTATTTCTATATGACCCAATTCATTTACTTTCCCATTCAGAGCACTTGACTCTCCTCTCCTCACACAAATCTACATCCAACTTGCCTTCTACTTAGTCTTACAATTTCATTTCATTCCTCAAACATCCATAATTACAAAACAATTTGATTGTTTTCCACATTCAATGTTCTTCACTTTGCAAATTCCAAAATTCTACTCTACAACACTCCCCACACATATCCAGGCTTGCTCTACTCCCAGGCGCATTTTACATATCAACATGCATTCTGATTTCCCAAACTGGCTCATGATTTTCTCACTTTCTATCCTTCTCAATCGCACATTCCTCCTTTTCATATTGGTATTCATTTACCTCTTTGTATGGCTCAATTACATCTTCCCATTTATTTATTGAAATCCATCAAACTTTCACATTTCCTTCCTTGCATGGCCTCTACATCGCTCTCCCTGATTAGCCGACCAAAAACTCACACTTGATACTTTTCACATGAACTTTAGAATTATAATACCCTCCTCCATGGTGTGGTTTCTTGTGTATATCCTTTGATTGTGCTAAATACCACCATCACATCCTCACTTAGTCGCCCTTCTCCACAATCAAATCTTCAATGGTCCTTATCCTTCCATATGCTTTGCTCTAGAGCCACGCCCACCATAACTTCTAATCTACTTTTACATATAAAAGTGTCAATTCCTCAGCTTACGAAGCTCGATGCCTCAATCTTCCTCAAGGTGCATCGCTCTCAAAAAAAATGTTGCCCCAATTATTTTTCAAACTTTTTGTAGCTCTCTATACCTAAAATGGGTTGCGGGACCATAATTTTGTGCAATCCATATCTTCTGACAGGTGTGCAACGACCTTCCCGAACGGGCCAACTCTCCTTTTAACACTGCTACACTTTTTGATTGAGAGAATTTAAATAGTCTTCCCTATCAAACTCAATCGATGTCCCTCCTCTTGTTGGAATATGAATTGTCCCCCCCCCACATTTTTTTCTCAATTATATCATTTAATTTAAATATTCAATTCTCTTTTGTTTTCCATAGACCTTTAACATCAATAATAATAACTCTCGAACAAATAATTAATATCAATAATATTTCTCGACCAAATATCATATCATTTTAATTTGAAGAGAGACAAGAACAAGAAATCTTGTGAATCTTTACCCTGTCATGGATGCACAAAACTAAGACTAAATTTTTTCATGAAATCATACCAAATTTTCAAAACAATATTTTTTTTTTTTGTGATGCCTATTACCTGTGGACCTGGATGCTCCTGCATCAGATTTCATCAAAAGTTGTGAAAAATTGGATTTGAAGAACAGTCATCATTTTTGCATTAAGGTTTTCCATAAACATGGTGACTAGTTGTTTCTCAGAGATGTGACAAGGAAACTTGCTAGCTATACTTTGTCATCTTTGAAAAAATAAGGTAAGTGATTATCCTTCTTGTTTAGTGGTAGATAATTCTGTGAGGGTTACGTCACTTTCAATGTTCAAGGAAAAGTGATTAATGAATTTATAATCCAATTCCCCCCACGTTCTAATCCCTAGAGGAAGGCATGTGAACAAATCTAGGGCTGAACCTGTGAGACTTCATGGAAATATTCTCATCAAATAGGTAGGGTCATATGCAATTTCCATACATGTATTATATTCTCGTATGTGTTCCACTAGATCCCCTTTCCTCTTGTATTTGGGTGCGCTTGATGTTGTGAAGTGAGGGGGAAAAGGTGGCATGCATAGATTTTTGTCAAATGGATAGGGGCACAATTCCTCCATGGAATGGATTTTCTTGGTGGTCCACAATTGCATGTTTGTCATTTGTTATCATATGGAGCCTTGTATTTGTTGTATCAAGGTGTTTGCAAGAGATGGTGTCATGTTGGTTTGATTTTGTGCCTTGGTATTAGTGTTGAGGTCATATGTCAAATTTGGATTTGGATTGGAATTTTGTGGCATAGTACCTTGGTTTCCTTATTGATGTGTAAATGTTGCATTAGTATTGGTTGGGTTGGAGTGAAATTGATATTTATATTGGTTCCAAAGGTCATGGAATTTTGAAATTGTGGTGTGGGTCCTTGATTTGTACCTTGGTTTTGAAATGTTGGACCTTGATTTGTATTTTGAAAAGATGGGGTGGGTCCTTGATTGGTGTGTTGGTAATTGTATAGGAGTGAATTTGCACCCCTTAAGAAAATTCCCCTTTCACATACCCTCACCTTAGAAAATCAAATCCAAAGTCAAAATTTCACATCACCCACTTTCCTTCCATCTACTTGGAATTTTTCCTATGTGTCGGTGAGAGAATATTTTTCAGGGATGCAAGCACGGAGGGTGCTACCACAATAATGAGTTACACTTTTTGGGACATCCTGATTTTTTCCTAAAATCGCATATTTTTATAAAATACAATGATTTAAGACTTTAAAGGTTCCATTTAAATGATTTTAATTAAATAGGGATTGATTAAACCCCCTTAGATCAACCCCCTTGGATAGAACCTTGTTAGATTTAAACCATACCTATAATGGAGTCTCCTCTATCCAATCAAAATGATGATAAAAAACCACTTTTGATTTACCTTTTGGGTGATCAAATGAATTAATTTAAAATTTATGTTTTGTAAGCATGTAGCCCTTATTTTAAGCTTCCTTAAAAGTATAATTTTAAATATGTTTTTAATTTTATTATTATATTTATTTTTTATTTCTTGTGAATGTAGGATTTTCAATGAACATCAAGTTCTTTGTTTCACACATAGGAAAAAATAGAAAAATAGAGAAAAAAAAATCTAAAAAATACATTTGCACTAAGTATTGATGTCCTTATTCGAAAAAAAAAAAATTTAATTTAAATGAACACAAAAAAAGTTATGCGTGCTGAAGTACACCTCTGTCCAAATTATAATTACTCTGACTTGGAAAATTAACTAAAAAAATTATGTAACAAAAAATTATGAAAAAATATCCATGCAATAGATATTGGTGTGAAAATTTTGTATTTTAAAAATTAGAATTGTATCATGTCTATAAAAAAAGTTATGTAGTCTAAAGTAAACATCACTTTTTAAAAATGTTGATTAGTAGAAAAAATAAGTTATTAAAAATTACATAAAATGATTTACAATTTTTTTTTAATTTTTTTTTTTAAATATAATTAGAATCTACACAAAATATCTAACAAATAACTAGTTTGATTCATCTTCAAATTCTTAATGGTTTAGTTGCTATAGGTGTAAGAAAGTGAATATTTGGTGAAAAATCTTGATTTTAATGTCAAGTTTGGCCAAAAATTGTAACCCATCATTGTGGGATCACCTCGAAGCATGGACATCTACGCGGCGTGCTGTCGTCCCTGATGGATTCCCACATCTGAAGTTGGTAGAGGCGTTACACACCTGATTGGGGTCGAATTGTAATGTCCCTCTTCAACCAACCAACCCAAAAATGACTTATTCCTTCTCATCTCACCTTCAAAAACATTCTTCATTCAATCACTTCATCTCTTTTTACATCCTTTTAGCAACTCATTCAACTTCTTCACACTCTCAAGCAACATTCTAACATTTTATTGTGAGCATTGCAACAATATTGAAACTCCATCAAATCCAGATTGCAAGTGTGAGGCAGCCATAGAAGTTGTGGGCTTGGAGTCTTGCGAGACCTCCCTTCATCACTGCTATGGCTATGGTGAATTTTCCAAGTCCATACTTGCATTCTCTTTTCATTGGCTAGTGAGCCTTTGGGTGGAGGTGGTAATACTTCACTCCTCTCCTTTGCGATTTGATAGAGTAGCATAGTATTGTTTTGTAGTGTTCAACAATCTTTCTTTCTACTTTCTTTATTGCATATTCTACTCCGTTGCTTTTTGGTTGTCTGTGGAGGTGGAAACACCAAAATGGGGGTTTGAATGTGGTAGGCTCCTATATAGCCCCAAAAAAATTCCCCTTCTTTCTTGTGTGCAGGTAAACATGTTTGTGGAGCTAGTTGGCGAACTAACGTTTCTGTGAGTTGATTTTTATCACCTTAGTATTCATCTACTTGCTTCATTATGTACGCATTTGCTTTCTGTATTTTACCATTTTTTCATTTTGTTAAAGTCAATCAGTTAGGCTATTAGTAGGTTTTTGGTGGTTTTCTATTGCACTTTTCATTTTTTGGTTGTATGGATGCCAATGTGCCAGAGAGATGCCAGCATGCGGCGTTGTCATCCTAGAACTGCACTGTCGTCCTTGGACAGAGAGCTATCTAAGGTGAAGTACTAACTCCAAAAACTAGTTCATCTAGCCCCAACCTGAACTTCGGGTTTGTAGAGTGACATAAGTACTACATAGTGCTCTTCATTCTTGATCCTTGCCCCAAAAATCCCTTTAGAGTGAGGTAAGTTAGGGTAGCCCTCTACTCTCAGCTTTTTGTGACCTATAGCCTTGATGCAGTTGGTCTCCCTCTCTTACAGTAAGATGGAGTAGGTCTTTGAAATGATGGAGCAAGTCCTTGATTAATGTTTTGGTTCGACACTCTTCATGGGACAATGTGAATTCTCCTAGATTTGTTTGGTTGATTTTGATTTGATGAGGATGTGCTTTGAAATTGAAATGAGGGACCTTGATTCATGTTTTGAATTGTAGGCGTGGGACATTGGTTTGTATTTTGAAGTAAAGGTGTGGGACCTTAGTTCGTGTGTTGAAAGATAGGTGTGGGAATTTGAGAGTGGGACCTTGGTTGGTATTTTGAAAAAGAGGATTTGTGAAGGTCTTACCCATGGAATTTGATGAGCTACCAAATGTAAAATTTTGTCCTTTTTTGTTGCATGAGTTATCTTGTTTCCAAGTGTGGAGATATTAGGGATATGTGTGGTAATGTAGTAGTCATTTGTTATGAAGAGGGCATCCCTAATGCAAATGGATTTTGAGTAGCTCCTTCCAAAATTGTGGAGACATTAAATCCTTGAGGTATTTTAGCACCCTTTCTAGCTAGTGCATAAAAGTATCTATTAGGATCAGCACCAACGAGTTCATCAACAAGGTGTAAAATCCTTGGATCTTGGTAAGCTCTTTCAATCTCGTCGAGAGTCAATTTATTGTTGAATGCATCTAAGCCAATATTGTCAAGTGTGTCGATTAGGTCTCTTTGTGGTTTATATTGATTTGAATTTGATCCAAATTTGGTGTCATGATGTGGACTAGAAAATGGATCATTTAAAGCATCCATGTCCTTTCTTTTAGTTTTTGTCCTTGTTTCAACCTGTGAACAAGTGAAAATACGTGTTAGAAAATGAGCAACAAAAAAAAGAGTGCAAAAAACAAATATAAACACCCTACACCTCAAGATTGGGCAAATGATTAACTTAACAAAATAAAATGGAACGTTTTACCTTGTTGACTTTTCCTTTGGTTAACCCTTCGATCTTTGATGTTGTATGCTCCTCTTGATGGGAAAAGATGCAAGTGTGGGATGCAGTATGGATGGAAAATAGGCGAGGATGGATGCAAGTGTAAGTATTTGGCTAAGTATGACTCAAGAGAAAAATTTACAAGAGTTTGGCTAGCATAATGATCTCCTCTCAAAATGAGAGAAAAGAGGGAATATTTATAGAGAATTTTGAATTCTCTAGAGAAATCGATGGTTGAGATTAAACTAACAAGACTAAGATGTAGGGCTATGATGAGTTGAGAACTCAAAAGCCCTCACATCTTGACATGTGGCATGTAAAGTGGCTTGAAAAGGATGATGTGGAAATGAGTTGAAAGGAGAGTACATGACATAGAGGTACTACATAGTACCTTGGGATTTGGATAATATTTCCTCATAAAGGAGGTCCTTGTCCCCATGTGGGTGAGAGGACATGTGAGGAATTAAAAATTCATCAAATATCCACATGGGGATGAGAGAAGGAATTTAAAATTCCTTAGAATGCATTGGGGGATTTAATGTGAATTAAAAATTCACATGGAGAATGAAATGCCTTCTACAAAAGGAGAAAGCCTTTAATAAGGTTGACTTAGGACACATTCCATAAATGACATGGAGATTAGGTTGACCTAATTAAGTGATTAAAGTTGTGCAAGTACCTAATTAGACAAATTAATGACATATTAGAGGCAAGTGGGAGATTATGGAGGAGTTCACATGTGGTTTGATGTGACAAGTCAAAGATTACATGGGGAAGAGAAAAAGGAATTTAATATTCCTTAGAAGGATAAAAGGAATTAAAAATTTCTTGAGAGGTTGATTAGGCTAGTTAATGAAGGATTAGAGGAGGGTTAGGTGGCTAAGAGAGATTAGATTCCAACTTGCAAAAGTTGGAGGATGTGACACATCCTAAATAAGGATTAGGCATGTGCACATCCCTAATGATGAGATTAAAAGAATAATTAGTATTAAGAAAGGGATGTGACATGTGAGAAATTAAATAAATTCCATATATATATAATTTATTTGATGAAAAGGAGAATTAAAGAGATAAGGTATTTATTTATTAATTAAATACCTTAGGGATTAGAAGAACTTTTAGAGGTATTAATTAAATAATAGTGATATTACTTAATTAATGCAAATAAGGGAACACTTAGATGAAAGGGGATAAATTTAGATAAATTAAGTGTCCAAATTTAGGTGTCTACATTTTTCCCCTCTTTGAGATGGTGTTATGAAGTAGCATCATTTCAAAGAATATTAAAACATAGAACCTAAAAGAAGATGGTTAGATTGGGAAAGATGCCCAAGTCATTCAAATGAGTGACTAGGAAGGGAAAAAATGATGAAAATTAGGGATGAAGGATGCCCCCTCGAGAGAACATGCGGGTTCAAGAGAATATGGGTGTGCTCTCAAAATGGATGATGTGATGCGAGAAGGGATGAGGAAGATGATGCAAAGTGATGGGTAAGAAAGGATGAAGAGGCGACAGGAGATTGGGAGGGGAGAGTGATGAAGGATGAATGGATGGGGGGATTTTGATAGATGAGAGGATGGAGATGAAATGCAATCTACCATCGTTAGGAGCACTGATTTTTGCTATAGCAGAAGACACGATACACCAAGGTATAAAGGACCAAGGAAGATTAGTGTCTAATGCATGAAACAATCACAACAAACAAGAAGGCTATCCCAACACCCCAAAGTCGTGATGACCTTGCTCAGGCTAGGTATTGGGATAACCATAAGCACACAAGGATGCCCCAACGTAACACAAAACCTCAGGGATCTTGGTGGGTACTACGTGGGAAAATCGAGAAGACAACAACAAAGAAAAGATCAAGATATGTCCCTATGTTGACTAATAAAAGCACACAATGATATGATGGATCAAGGTGACCATGACAAGTGATGATAGGGAGCTAAAATGATAAATAAAAGCCAAAAGAATCAAAATATTGCAATCAATTTCAAAGGTCCTTTGCCATAAGGTCAAGGGGATGGATGGGATTGATGAGGTTTGTTAGGAAGGATGCATCCTGTTCAGACCAATGATGGATACTAAACTGAAAGACCTCGATATGACGCAGGATATTCATAACCAATTGGATCTGATGATACAAGTGGATCTTGTTTGTTAAGAACTAGCTAGATAAAGGCATAGCTTGACGACACAAAAAAATAGACATGACACAAGACAAGAGACTAACACATCCTAGAGACCTAGGGGCTCGGGGGTTGATCAAAGATTAGCCTTGCCTACATGAAAGTGCAAATCCCTCGTAGTTTGATAAAAGGCTAATGACAGACCATGATGGAGACTTTGATGGATGACAGGAGGGAAAATAAGAAAGATCGATGATAGATGATAAAGGATCAGATGGAAAAAGCAGAAAGACCAATGATAGGCAATAAAGGAACCCGAGAGTAGATCAAATGATTGACCTTGCCTACGTAAAAGTGCAGGGGCAACGTAGTTCAAAAAAAGGCTAAAGAAAAATAATGGATAAAAGACGATGAGATAACCATGAAATGCAGATAAGATGATGGGACCAATATGATGAGACAAGATAGACCTGTTGGATTGGATCGGAGGATGGTGATTGCACAAAGCTCAAGGATGGGATAGTTATCCAAACCATCAAAAGATGAATTGGGAGGATGATATGATGGAAAGATGAGGGATGAAAAAGGAGAGGAGATTGAAAAGATGTGCAAAAGAAGCATAAGTGATGACGATAAGATAGATGCCATTGGATTGCATGGGGAGTATCCTATAGCTAGATACCAATGAAAAGGGATTGTAAGATGGGATGAGGAGAAGGAGATGAGGATTGGGAGATGAAAATGATTGGTTGGATTGATTGGATAGAGGGATAAGGATTTGGATGAGGAAAAGGTTACCAGATGGATAGATGAAAAGGGATGCTATGATGGAAGGATAGGAAGATAAGGATGGGGAGATGGATATAAGGATTGTTTGGAGGGATAAAATATAAGGAGATGAGGATAGGGAAGTGGATGGGGTTGATCTGATGGAATGAATGATGTCTCCAAGGACTACAGGAAGATAGATGCCCCCACTCTAGATATGTCATATGCGAGGAGGCATGAAGGATGCAATAGAGAAGGATAGGAAAATAAAGGAGTGAGATGGATGAAGATAGGATGCATGGATAAGGAAGGGAGATTAAGGGTAGCATGGAGGGTGGATAAGGAAGGTAGACGAGTGTGAATGAGGAGTAGGATAGTGTGTGGATGAGAGGAATGTATGCCAAGAGGTGTCTAAAGCATGTTTATATGTTTTCCCCTATTGTCATCAAGATCACAAGGAGGATGGAAGGATTGGGATAAATGAGATATGCCGAGCAAGATGTGTAAGATAGGTAGGATGGAGGGGATGAATGAAAATGACGTATAGCAAGAAGATGGGTGCATAGCTGGAAGCATGGTAGGAAGCATAGTAGATGGAGGGAATGAATACTGGGAAGCTGCCCCCAAGCATAGATGAGGATTTACGCATCACGCTTGTTTGCCAGGTTTTCATCATGGTACTTATCCAAGGCGCTTGTTTGCCAAGTTTTCACCATTGGACGAATTATTTCTCTTTAGTATTTGATTTTTTGATTTTTTTACTCTTTTGGATTTTTGGATAGTAGAGGGATGAAAATGGATAAGGAGAGGGATGTGGATAAGGGGATTAAGAAGATATGAAATAAGGATATGGATGAAGGACTCAAGCATCAAGTTCTATATGAGGTATTAAGAGCCCATGTTCAAACCGACTGTTGGATGTTGGTACAACCTTATTAGGAGAAATAGATTATGCAAGAGGATGAATTAGAGGGATTTGAAAGGGGAGATACATGGGATAATGGGTGGGATATTGGAAAGTGTATGGATGGAATGATGGGGTGGATATGTGATGGGAAGATATGTTCAGGACCAACATTGACACATGTGGTGGTGGATATGAAAAGATAAGAGGATTAATGGATGGAGAATGTGGGGATAATGGAGGAGATGGTATGGTGAATTTTGGAACATAAGGACCCAAAACAAAATTAGGAGATGAAAGGGGTGTATGATTAGCTTTTTGATTAGAAACTTTGGATGCTCTTACATATTTTTCATTTGATGGCATTGCATCTTTTTTCTTTGGGATCCACATGGTTTTGATCTTTTGTTTGGTGGACCTTTGCGGGCTACAAATTTGATTTTGATTTTGCATTTTATTTTTATTTTCTTCAACATGTCGTTTAGAGGGGACATGAGGAGCTTTAGGTTCATGTGGATCTTTATATTTAGGAACTTTTTCTTTGGCATCCAAAGTGCTTTTAGTTGCAATGGGATGGGTGCAAGGATATGGATGATGTAGAGAAATGGAGGTAGGATTATGAGGATTATGTGTAGATGGAGAATGTGTAGGTATGTTCCTTTGTTGATCCTGATTAGGATGTTTATGATGGATGACATGGATAGGTGTTGGATGGATGAAAGGATGAGATGGAGGAGGTGATCTTGGGATATACAGACCCAAAGCAGACAGAGTGGGTGGAGGGACATAAGAACCCAAGATGGATGGAGTAGATGAAGGATGGGAGATGGTGGATAGAGGGATGTGAGGACCCAAAATGGATGGAGAAGATGGAGGAATATGGACGATGGTTTTGAGGCGATACGATAGAGGAGGGACGGAAACATATGATTTGGTGGAGCGATGGGAAGATCTGACATTTATTTTGGAAAGGCTCGTTGAGGACGTCTAGAGATTGTACCAACATCTTTAGATTGTGAGTATTGGGAAATAGGTCCAAGACCTTGAATGCAGATTTGTTTTTTGACTTGGATGGGCTCTAAAATACCTTGCTCGTGAAGGCCTAGACCTTTTCCTTGATAGTTCATTTTCCTAAGCATGCGATCCATGATAGGATTTGTTTTATTTTGAAAACATGATGTGATTCCATTATTAGGTGGAGGATGATGGGTGGTATATACACTATGTTTTTCTTCTGCAAGGAGGCCACCATGGAAGAATGTGATAGTACCAAGGGGATATGAAAGTAGTGTGGGGATAGCAGTTTTAGGCGATGATGTGGGATCATGAGAGGGAGATGATGGGATAGCAAAATTTGGATGGGTGGTATTAGGAGAGGGAGTAGGGGATATGATAGGATGTAGATTTTTGGTAGTGGGCTCATGTGATGGAGATGGAGATGGAGCAGTGGAATCTTGAATGACAAGGGGATCATGGAATGGAATGGATGGGGGACTATGATCTTGAGGTGGACTAGATGGGATGGTAGGATCTTGATGTGGATAAGGGGATATGTTGTCATGCTTGGGATTAGGCTCTTGGCATGACTCATCGTGTGTAGGATGCATGATAATGGAGTCTTGGTGGGACTCTTTAAGTGGGGAAGATGGAGGGATAAAGGATTCATGAAGCTCAAGGGAATGGATTTTGATAATACTAGGAGTGGGAGGAATGGATGGGACTTGTGTGTCATCACTAGGAATGGGAAGAGTGGCTTGGACTTGTGTGTCATTGATGGGTTCAACGACTCTCAAAGTAGGAAGAGGGTGTTCAATGGATTTGGTAGATGTGATGGTAGGAGATGGGGGCTTAGTGGATTCAGAAGATGTGATGGTTTCAATGGTTTGAGTGGTGCTAGGGTTGATATCATCAATGATAGGTTTTGGGTGGAGAAGGGTCTCATCATTAATGACCATGGATGATGGGTTGGGATGGTATGATTCCACAACTTCAAGGTGTGAAGTGGGAGATGTCTTCTTTGTATAAGTCCTTGGAGAACTTTTGGAGTGAGAAATTTGAATATTCTAGGCTGAGATGATGTGGTAGGAGTGGATGAAGGATTATGGATTGGTGGGTGATTAGGACTAGGGATTGGTGGACTAGGATTAGATGGGGGAATGGGATTGGATGTAGGACTGGGAATAGATGGGGTATTAAGATTAGATGAAGGGTTAAGATAGGGGTATTGGAATGGTGAATTAGGACATGAGAATGTAGATGGTGAATTGTAGTAAGGGTATTGGGATGGTGAATTAGGACATGAGGATGTAGGTGGAGGATTGTAGTAAGGGTATTGGGATGGTGGATGAGGATGGGAAGATTGAGGTGGCAAATTGAGATAGGGAAATGTGGATGTTGGGTTAGGATAAGAAGATGTGGATGTTAGATTAGGATAGGTTGATGTGGATGTTGGATTAGGATAGGAAGGTGTGAATGTAGGATTAGGGTGAGTAGATTGGTATGGAAGATTAGTGTAGTGGGTATATGCAGATGAAGGATTGAGATAGGAGGATGTGGACGGGGGATTAGGATAGGGGTATTGTGATGGCAGACAAGGATAAGAGGATTCGGGTGTTGAATAAGAGGGTGATGTAGATGAAGGATATGATGGATATCCCTTGTCAAAGGTAGCATAAGGAGCATGATTAGACATGGATGAAGACATAACGAGATAACTCGAAGGGGTGATTGGATTTTGGAAAGCGGGTGGAGAAAGCTTACTAGCAATGATAGTGTCAAGGGAATCTTTGTCATATTCCTCTTGATCGATAAGACTTTCATTATCATTGTCGACGTAATTAGGGTTTCCCTTGAATACTATTGATGGAGGATAAGGATTCATGACGATGAAAGGAATAAAGCTCAAATCAGGATTTAGGTTAAGCTCATATCAGGATTGGATTAAAGCTCAAATTAGGATGATTGGATAGTGCGATGGGATTGATTTTGACGATCAGATTTGGATTATCAAAGGATGATTATGACACAGAATTTGCTTCGAGATGGAAGTAGATTGATTGGGTCGAAGGTGATTGGATAGGGATGTGATGTGATTGGATTGGATAAGATCGACTGATGGATCAGATAGGATGACGAAAGGGGCTGTAAACCTCATTCAGAGATTACCCTAGGTGACTTAGGGTACTGATTGATTGGATTAAAGGATAAATGGACGATTGCGGCACCAAATCAACTTTGAGAATGAAAATGGATTGATTGGGCCGATGATAATGATTAACTTAGGATGGATGAAAATCTGAAGTGGATGTTGATGATCAGATCAAACACTTAGGTCAATTTGGATAATAACTCGAGGCAAATTTTAGAGGATTTGGATGGGGAAAACGATGATTTGATTGGAGAAATGGATGATAGAAATGGACAAATGACTATGCAAAATGAGAGAAGGAGGTTCAGAATAGATGAAAGATTACTCAAAATGAGTAAACAAATGATCGAGAAGGATGAACGACTACTCAAAACGAGTAAACGACCGCTCACAATGAATGAATGATTCTCGGAATGAGAATATGAAGGTTTGGAATAGGTGAAAGATTACTTGGAATGAGTAAATGATTGATCATGATTTGTTGAGCGAGAGTTCGAAATGATTGAAGGAGGCTTGAAATGGATGAACATTTACTCGAAATGAGTAAAAAAATGATCAGAACGATAGAGCAAGAGTTTGAAATGATGAAAGGAGGTTTGAAATGGATGAACGTTTACTCGGAACGAGTAAACAAATGATCAGAATGGCTAAACGAAAGTTTGAAATGATAGAAGGAGGTTCGAAATGGATAAACATTTACTTGGAATGAGTAAATGGACGATTGGAATGGCTAAACGAGAGTTTGATACGATAGATGAAGGTTTGAAGTAGATGAATGTTTACATGGAACGAGTAAATGGATGATTGAAAAAGAGGGAACAAATGTTCAGAGTGGATAGATGAAAGATTGAAACGAGTAAATGATTGGTCGAAATGAATGAATAAATGCTCATATTAGGAGGTTGAATTGTGAAATGGATGAAAGGTTGAATAGGAAAAAATTGAAGAAGATGGAGGGAGGGATCTTAAGATTTGTTTGGATATCCAAAGATCTTGACTGTAGATGGATTAAAGCTCAGATTAGGGTTTTGGTTAAGCTTAGATTGGGATTAGATTAAAGCTTAGATTAGGATTGGATTGAAGCCTAGAATGATTGGAGGATGTGATGTGGTTTATTATACACCAAGTTCGAAGGTTTAAAGGACGTAAGGTGTTGAAAATCAAATTTTTCCAGATTTGGCAATTTTCAAAAATTATCAAATTTTGCCATTTTAGGAAACTTCACGGACATACTTTTGAGAGTCCAGCTTTTCCCCAAAAATACCCAAAAATAAGATAGAATGAATTGAAAACTAACATCACAAATCTGAGACATGTATTCTGAGTTATTAATGAAAATGATTTTTCAAAAACTAAAAAAAACACTAATTTGCAATTTTGAGGGTTAAAATGAAAGTTTGAGGCCCCGAAACAGTGGCAAAATGGGGTCCAACTGACCCAAGGTCAATTGGGAATCCACATGCTACCTCATAATGTAACCACTCATAAAATTTTAGCTAAAATAGACACCTAAGTCAAGTTATGGCCTCCAGAAATTTTGGCATAAAAATCAAAATTCTTGAAACGAAGTCTAGGTGATTGAGATGGATGATCCGATGATGGATATGGACTCTAATGATGTTCTAAGTAGTACTTATGTGATTCTAGTGATGAAACGATGACTTACATAATAGTGTTGATGATGGGAAAATGGGTGCTTGAAATGACTGAACGGAGGGTGGAATGATGAAACAGATGATAAAACTGACTAGTCAAGGGTCGGGTCTGCCCCTGGAGGGTAGGTCCGCTGTCTAGAGGTCAGGTTCGCCTGTCGAACAAAATCTGGTCAAAATTGGCTAAAAAAGGCTGAAAAACACTAGTTTAAAGGTCAAGTCCATTGCTAGATGGGTCAGGTCCGCCCTTGGAGGGCAGGTCTGCCTGTCCAGAGGTTAGGTCTACCTGTCAAACAAAAGTTGGTCAAAATTGGTCAAAACAGGCTTAAAATGGTTGGTTTAGAGGTTAGGTCTACCCCGAGAGGGTAGGTCTGCCCCTGGCTAGGTAGGTCCACCCCTAGAAAAGGTCAGGTCTGCCCCTAGAGGGCAGGTTCACCCCTAGCTGGGCAGGTCCGCCCCTAGGTGAAAATAATCAAAAAATAGTTGTTCAGGATGAAACGAGGAGATGGATGCTCATAATGGATGGACGACTGCTCAAAATGGATGAATGACTCGTGGAACAAGGGGAGGAAGATTAAAAATTGATGAACGAGTACTCAGAATGAGTGAACGAGTGCTCAAAATGGATGAATGAGTAATCAAAATGGATGAATGAGTAATTAGAATGAGTAAAAAATGACTCAAAATGGGTGAACGACTCTCAAAACGATGAGAGGGAGGTTCAGAATGGATGGATGTTTACTCAGAATGAGTAAATGATGACCCAAAATGGACAAACGACTCTTGAAACGAGGAGATAGATGTTTAGAATAGATTAATGATTACTCAGAATGAGTAAACGGATGATCGAGAGGGATGAATGACTACTCAAAAGGAGTAAAAAACCACTAAGAACAAATGAATGATTCTCAAAATAAGAAGGTTCGAAATGAATGAAAGATTACTCGAAATGAGTGAATGATTGATTGAAACAGGTGAACAAGGGTTCGAAATGACATAAGGAGGTTTGAAATGGATGAATGATTACTTGGAATGAGTAAACGAATGATCAAAATGACTGAACGAGAGTTTGGAATGATGAAACAAGATGTGAAATTGAGTGTTCACTCAGAATGAGTAAATGAATGATCAAATTAGCAGAATGAGAGTTCAAGACGATAAACGAAGCTTCAAAATAGATGAATGTTTGCACGAAACGAGTAAACAAATGATCATAACGACTAAACGAGAGTTTGGAATGATGAAATAGGATTTGAAATGGATGAACATTCACTCAGAATGAGTAAATGAATGATCAAAATGGCAAAACAAGAGTTCAAGACGATAGACGAAGGTTTGAAATAGATGAATGTTTACATGAAATGAGTAAACGAATGATAAAAATGATGAAATGAGTGCACAAAATGATGAAACGAGTGTCTAGAATGATAAAAGAGATGATAAAACTGACTGGCCAAGGGTCAGGTCTGCCCCTGGAGGGTAGGTCCGCCTATCTGGAGGGCGGGCCCGCCTGTCTAGAGGTCAGGTCCACCTATGGAATAGGTCAGGTCTGCCCCTGGAGGGTAGGTCTTCCCCTAGACAGGTTTAAGCTTGAGTTTTAAAAAGATGGCTAAGGCAAAGGACCCAAAACACAACAAACATCAATCAAAGGATAAAACTGACTCAACTAAACAGAGAATTATTGGTTTCACACAAAGAAGACAGTTCAAATAGCACGATCCTAAGTCTAGTAGAAATGGGTATGGCTGACAAAGTCTTCTATTCTAGGATGAACATGGTTGCTAAGGAGTCCTTGATATACACCCGATACATGAGGCCTAAACCGTGAACACCAACCTATTACAAGCATGAGTCGAGAATCTTAGCAAGATGCTAAAGGCTCAGACCAACTCTTCACGTCATCCCAATGCTTCACCAATTACAATGTGGTTGGATTGAGGTACAACTTTTGCTCTCCCTCCTTTATATACCCCACCGGTATGTGTGGTTGGAATCGTCCCTTGGGGTGATGAAATCACCAAGCAGGTCTCGCTAAGAAAAGTAAAAGGGTGACTCAAAGGACTTGGTAAACAATGATTTCTCATCACCCAAGATCACCAAATGGCACTAGGGGATTGGATACATCAAATAGCTTACCCACAAGCACAACACACAAGGTTAATTGACACCCCTAGTTAAACTATGTGCCTACGTTATCCAAAAACAAAAAGCAACAATTGATAAATAGATAACCCTGCAAGGAAAATTTGTTAGTTATTTTTCTCCTTGTTTCTTGCCAAATGTCGATTAGATGCTTGCACAAACATAAAAAAGACACGTTAGGGGGTTAGAAACACTTGAAATAGCCAAAAAAGGTGCCAAAAACTAAAATTTTACCTTCTAAAAAAAGTTGTCTAGATCAGGTCTGCCTGTCTAGAGGGCGGGTTCACCCCTCTGTGAAAAATCTGTAAAAAATAGTTTTTGGAGTTTGTGGAGGGAAGGTCCACCCCTGGGAAAGGTCAGGTCTACCCCTGAAGGTTAGATTCAGTTGCCTGTCAAGTCATGTCTGCCCCTCGAGGTCGGGTCTTCCCTTGGATGGTTGGGTCCGCCCCTCTACAACCTGCACCTGCAAAAAGTGAAAAAAAAAAGTGAAAGATATAGACTTGTTTGTGTGTCCTACCGAGCGTGCCAAAAATGTGAACAGGCAAAAATATGTGTTAGAAAATGAGCAACAAACAAAAGAGTGCAAACAAAAAATATAAACACCCTACACCTCAAGATTGGGAAAATGATTAACTTGACAAAATAAAATGGAATGTTTTACCTTGTTGAGTTGTCGTTTGGTTGAACCTTTGATCTTTGATGTTGTATGCTCCTCTTGATGGGAAAAGATGCAAGTGTGGGATGCAAGATGGATGGAAAATAGGTGAGGATGGATGCAAGTGCAAATATTTGGCTAAGTATGACTCGAGAGAAAAAATTGCAAGAGTTTGGCTAGCATAATGATCTCCTCTCAAAATGAGAGAAAAGAGGGGGTATTTATAGAGAATTTTGAATTCTCTAGAGAAATGGATGGTTGGGATTAAACCAAAAAGGCCAAGATGTAGGGATATGGTGAGTTGAGAACTCAAAATCCCTCACATCTTGACATGTGGCATGTGAAGTGGCTTGAAAAAGATGATGTGGAAATGAGTTGGAAGGAGAGTACATGACATAGAGGTACTACATAGTACCTTGGGATTTGGATAATATTTCCTCATAAAGGAGGTCCTTGTCCCCATGTGGGTGAGAGGACATGTTAGGAATTAAAAGTTCCTCAAATATCCACATGGGGATGAGAGAAGGAATTTAAAATTCTTTGGAATGTATTGGGGGATTAAATGTGAATTAAAAATTCACATGGGGAATGGAGTGCTTTCTCCAAAAGGAGAAAGTCTTTAATAAGGTTGACTTAGGACACATTCCATAAATGACATGGAGATTAGGTTGACCTAATTAAGTGATTAAGGTTGTGTAAGTACCTAATTAGACAAATTAATGACATATTAGAGGTAAGTGGGAGATTATGGAGGAGTTCACATGTGGCTTGATGTGACAAGTCAAGGATCACATGGGGAAGAGAATAAATAATTTAATATTCCTTTGAAGGATAAAAAGAATTAAAAATTCCTTGAGGTTGATTAAGCTAGTTAATGAAGGATTAGAGGAGGGTTAGGTGGCTAAGAGAGATTAGAGTCCAATTTGCAAAAGTTGGAGGATTAGTATTAAGAAAGGGATGTGACATGAGATGAATTAAACAAATGTCATTTAATTCATCCCATGTCACATCCCTTTCTTAATACTAATTATTCTTCTAATATCATCATTTATTTAATTCATTTGATGAAAAGGAGGATTAAAGAGATAAATTATTTATTATTAATTAAATACCTTAGGGATTTGAAGAAATTTTAGAGGTATTAATTAAATAATAGTGATATTACTTAATTAATGTGGATAAGGGAACACTTAGAAGAAAGGGGATAAATTTGGATAAATTAAGTGTCCAAATTTAGGTTTCTACACAACCATGTAAGACTTGAAAGTTTGAAAGGTAATGCAAGGTGATAGGAAGCTAAACTATGTTTTTGTGATTTTTCAGGTACAAGGATGCAAGATGATCATGCAAAGGTAAGGAATTTAAGAAAAAAGGATGGGATTAAATGAAGCTAAATGGAACTAATGGATGGAAAATGGTACCAAATGGAGACTAATATATGACCAAAGATAATGGTAATTGAGGCTAGAGGATACTAAATCAATGATGATGCAACTAAGTCTAAGGTGAGGACATGCTATATTTTTTTGATTTTTCGGATACAAGGATGCAAGGTGAAAATGTAATCTAAATCGAAGATAAAGAAATGATAGGATAATAATGATGCTATGGGTATGATGCAAAGCTAAATGACATTGAGCAAGATGAAACTAAGGATATGAACCTGAAGATTTAAGAAAAAGGATGATAATCAAGCTATTGTAGGTTCAAGATAACTAACCCAAATGTCATTGACCTTTGTGATGACCAAGATGATGGATTTCACAAGGTGAGTCTAAACTAGGACACAAGTTTGAGACTCAAGTTTTGACCAAGATGATGATGAAAAAGGTTAACAAATTAAAAGATGAAGGTCAATGACAAGTTGGATAGGTAACCATGGACAATCCAAAGGCTTGATAGATATCCTATGTCTAAAATCTTAAAAAGTATGCACAACCTAAGGTCTAGGATGAATTATGAAAGACAAAGGATGAGGAGCGAAAACAAGAATATAATGCAATCCTAAGTGAAAGTGATAAAATTGATTGGTAAGGCTCTACAAGTCTCTGGTTTAGAAGTCAAGATCACTGTCAAGATAAATTGATTCAGTTTTGGACAAGCGTTTTGTGAATTTTTGGTAATCAGGCAGTTGTGGCACTATTTTTCTCAGATGCGTCATTTCAATTGCAGGTTTTTGATGAGTAGTTGCAGTTCACTATAGTAGTTGCAGCTTTGTTTTAAGTAATTGTGGTTCAAGATGTCAATTACAGTTTCTTGGTTAACAATTGCAACACAAAATTGCAGTTGCGGGCCTTTTTTGATCAATAGCAGTTCACAGAGTGTTTGTTTTGCAAGTTGATGATTTTCTAATGGATTTTTTACTAGTTTTGATGAGATTTTGTGAAAAAAAATTGAAAGCACAAAAAATAAGTCAACAAACACTTGTTTGGTTTGATTTTGAGTGTGAAAATTTTTTATTTCAGTGTGAATAAAGATATTAAGACAATGCACAACCTAGGTTGGAAAGGATACTACCTATTGGATCCCTAGTGGAGACCCAAATTAACATCTCCAATTCATAAAAAATTTAATCAAATTCACCTCAAAGATCCACAACATGCTACCATCAACATGTCAGCCAAAAACATGAAAAATTGAATATGTGCAAGACAAGATCTTCTACCACGAACTCTCTGAATAATGTGGACATACCAAAAAGATAAAGAATGATCTAGAGACATCTAAGAACACCAAGAAACAATAGAGAAGCATCTGCAACAACTAAGATAACCATAATTACACAAAATTCATTCAGGAACATTGATAGAGACCAACAAAACACTATCAGACCACAACATACTCAAAACTTCATGCGGACCTCTGAAACTTTTGGTAGATGATCTAGATAAACTCAACAATAGACCCTTTAATCTACATCAACTAATCTTCAACGTACATGACAGGATGCCATCATGACCTACACAGTTCCACTAGGAACACATAACACTTCCTTTTACAATTTTCTCAATATCCTCGACATATACAATAATTGATACACCAAATTCTAATAGTGTTGACATCAATGACAACCACATATCAGCAACCATATCCACAACATCCAACACTAATGTCATTGGGAAGGCTTCAAATTCCAAAATAATGTCGAGACAGCTTCAAAAGGTACACAAACTAATGGTCGTGCTTGGAGTGAGACATTTTTAGATCCCGATGACACCTCTATCTTTACCATTCAAGATCATCCATAGCCATCTCATGACTCTTGCTCCATCATTCCATCCTCTAACCCCCTATTTGATCATTTTCACTATCTTGGGTTAGGGTATATAACCTCTACTATTGCCTCTACTAAGTCATATTTCTAAGTTGTTAAGGATGTGCAAGCCTGCTTTGACATTAACAATACTGAAAAGGATAGTCCCAAAGACTCCATTGATGGCATCACCAACCTCTTTCATTCACCAACTTGTCATGTCACTCCACCCACTTTTTCCATTTCACTCACATCCATATGCATCATAGACATGGATCAACAAGCCATATCTCAAGACAAGGAAAAGAACAAGGGAAACACTCAAGAATTAAAAATAAAAGGACCTCTTTAAAAGGAGATCAAGAATCAAAAGATATCTTGAAAAGAAAATAATATCAAAATGATTTCTCTAGCCAAAACAAAAATCTATTAGATGAATCAAATACATCCTCTATCCAAAACAAAAAGCTATTGGACCAATCAAATACATCCTTTATAAGCCAAAACAAATATATATTGAATGAATCAAAGGCATCCTCTAGCCAAAACAAAAATCTATTGGACCAATCAAAGATAAAATTCAAAAGAAAAAATGAGAAAAATTCGATCTCTAATCATGTACCTCAATCAAAAATCATTGGGGGCATTTATCAAAGCAAAAGGTCAAATAAAGAGCTTGTTGATCCAAGGTCTCCAACCTCATCACTTTCACTCATTCCATACACACCATTAAATTCATCCATATTCACACATTTGGCATATCATTCCATTTCCATTGGCGATGTCTTTCAATGTGCCTTTGACGACGACCCCTTCACGTACTCTAGCTCATTGGTCACCCAAGCTCCTTTTCGTCTAAAGCCTGATGGCCCACATCGTGTGTGCATTAAGGACCATACCATAGCCTCCTTCATCTACCATATATATCATCCTTCATATTTACCACTTGTGCTTCAAATCCAAATTAGGTCCTTTCATCTAGCATGGTCATCCAAAAAAGGTCCATGCATCATCATGACTTATCGATTCTACACATAGCTTCTAAAAGTCTTGTCATAACTATAAAAAAATACAAAAGGAAAATAAATACAAAAAAAAGAAACATAAAAAAATTGTTATCTTGATGAAAAACTAGAAAATAGGTGGCTTGGTAACACCAAAAAAAAATTAAGAAAATAGTAAAGAGAAATAATTTTTCCAATAGTGAAAACCACTTCGATGGTGCTTTAGATAAGTATGGTGCTGAAAACCTAGCAAACAAGTGCCATGCGTAGTTTATTTTGCTCCATCGTCTAACATCATTCCAATCTAAATTTTTCTCATTATTCACTTCTTCCATACTATCCATAATAATGTTTGGTTGTCCTTTCCATAACTTGCAATGATTGACATCATGTGTCCTTTTCACCTTTTCATAGTCCATTCCACTTCCACTCCTAATAAATTGGTCTTATACTCGACTGGGGGAAAATACTTGACCTATGACATTGGATCTCACATTTACTATCAAAGGTCACTTTCATCCAAAAAGACAAAAAAAAAATCAAATATTCTCAAAAAGACAAAAAAATCAAATATTCTCAAAAAGACAAAAAAAAATCAAATATTCTCAAAAAAGGCAAAAAAATCAAAACATGTTGAAAAACACAAGAGCATCCAAATAACCTTCAAAAATCCCAAAAGTAGTGTGAAAGTCAATCATGTTAGTTCAAGTCAAGTCAAACTATGTTGCCTTTACGACTTAACATATGCAAGGCCATCTATTGATGAGCCCCAGAGGCATTAGGTAAGTCCTTTTAGGTTTGGTCAAATAAAAATCATGACTCGGTTCTTTGTCAAATAAAAAAAGTCAAATCATGTTGAACTACGAGGTCTCTGTGCATTGTTATGTAGGAAAGACCATCCATTGATGATCCCTCAAGGCCACCTAGGTCGATCCTATAGGGTTTGTTGCATCATTCATAATAAACTAGACATTGTTAACTTGGACATAAACACTCATCAATGTAAGGAAAGAAAAGGTGCAGAAACAGCTATCCTAACATCAAAACCACAGGGAAGAACGCAAACAATACTTTTAATTTTCTAATTACAATCCAATTAAGACACACATGAAATATTTATAGAAATAGAAAAAATACACAAAGACAATGAACAACACCAAGTTTAATCTCTTTGTATTACAGTAACAAATAATTACATACAAATCAGAGATACAACTCTCTAGTATCAATTCATAGTAGCTTCATTCACTGTTCATCCAGTTACAGAAATGACCTCAATAATCTGACTCTTCTTATCCTCAAAATTGATCTACTTTTATCTTATCACATTCTGATTTTTATCTTTTGTGCATCCTTATCTTCCATTGCCCCATCGTAGAAAGTTTCCTCTTGAGCGTTGATTTTTCCCTGCATGCAATTCAGCTCCAGTGTCGCAACTGTTGCAAAAAATCTAACTGCCATCATTTGAAATTCGCTTCCTCTAATTGGTCCATGAGGCTCCACATAGGATGGTCAAACGGTCAAAAGGAAATCAAGTTGTGTTGGCATATCGGTGAGACACTGACCATGTCTCCCTAATGCCAACACAATCAGTATTTGATATCGCCAAGAGTCCTTACTATCGACAAGAGGTTATATCGAGTTCCCCATTGCATCAACTACAGTTTTCCTTTTGGTAAGACTATTTCCCTTTGGTGAGACCACATATTGATGTCCTAAGTCACACCGAAGATTCATACCATCGGTAGGACATACCGCTCTCGCCAGGACTTCATACCGAGGTCCTAAGTCATACCAAAACATTAGCATTTCCATCGGCACCCATCTATCGCTAAGACATTCAACTATCACCAAGAGGTTTCACCGAGATCTCTTATGTTACTCTGAAGCCATACTACTTATCGGCAAGACCCCACGAGTCGGTGAGACATCATATTGAAAGACAAAGCTTCCACCAAATGGTCTACCGCTTTTGCCGAGAGGTCATAACAAACATCCCATGTCACCCCGAGTGTCACATACTATCAGCGAGACTCTCCATTGGCCACCAAGACTTCATACTGAAGTCTTTGAGTCACCGCGAAGACCCCAAGTGTATCCTCATCGGCAAGACCTTCCATTGTCGCTGGGACTTCATACCGAAACCCTTTATTGTCACCGCGAAGGCCATATGCTATCAATAAGACTCTCTTCAGTTGTTGGGACTTCATACTGAGTGATCAAGTCACCCCGAAGACACCAGTCGCTGTGAGTCTCCTTGAAGCTTGATAAGAACATATTGTCGACCAGAGGTCTCCATTCGACAAAAGGTCACAGCGAATGCTTCTTGTCACAGCGATAGTTCATTCGGCAAGACACCAACCTTGTCTTAGCAACTTGGAACATTTCAAAGGATTCAAAACAATTAGTTGGCCAAACATCAATAATGTCACACCAACTTTTCCTTCAAGGAGTTACATGTTAGTATGGATTGAGGCAAATATTCCAACAATCTCCCACTTGAAAAAGACCTTACTGACAACTCCAGTGCATAATAAAACTATTGTAATTCATGGGCCAAGAGGCCCATCAAATTGGCACACCACCTATATTTGTCTATGCTCATAGGCTTTGTCAATGCATCTACAACATTTTCCAGAGTATCCACTTTCTCCAAAGAGACCTTCCCATCCTCCACCATATCTCGTACAAAGTGATACTGTATATCTATATGTTTCGTTCTGGCATGGAAAGTAGGATTCTTTGCCAAACATATAACACTCTGACTATCACAGTAAATAGTATTTTTTCCTGCATCAAAACCAATGTTAGAACACAAATGTTTTAACCAGATTGCTTCTTTATAGGCATGTGTAGCTACCATGTATTATGCCTTTGTAATGGACAAAGCGACTATAGCATGCCGCTTGCTCATCCAACTCACTACACCACCATTCATCATGAAAACATATGAGTTGGTGGATCTTCTGCTGTCAATGTCCCCTACCCAATCAGAGTCCACATAACCTCAAATACTGAGAGTCCTCTATGATTCAACCAAGTTCCCATGGTAACACAAAGCATAGTCTGAAGTGCCCTTCAGATATCTAAACACTCTCTTCACGGCATCCCAATGTGTCCTTCCAGGATTAGCCATAAACTGACTAAGAACTCCCACTACTTGGGCAATGTCTGGCCTTGTATAGACCATTGCATACATAAGGCTACCAACCGCACTAGCATAAGGTACACTGGTCATGTCCTCTATCTCAGTAGGAGATTTTGGATAGTCTTCAATAGATAGCTTTGTTCCCTGCAAAAATGGAACAACTAGCTGCTTGCACTCAGTCAAACAAAATCTCTCTAGAACAAACACGATATACTTACTCTGACTGAACCAAAGTTTTCTATTCTTTGTCCCTGGTTATTTCCATTCCTAGAATATACCTTGCTGCACCAAGATCTTTAATTTTGAACTTTGCAGACAACTAAGACTTAAGATCATAAATCATTAGCTTACTATTGCCTATGAACAACATATCATCAACATAGAGAGCAATAATAAGGACTTGATCACTTTCAGCTTTGTAATATACACAATGATCACATTTTGATCTTACAAATCCAAATGACAAGACAAAAGTGTCAAATTTCTGGTACCACATTCTAGGAGACTATTTTAAACCATACAGAGATTTCTTCAACTTGCAAACCAGTCTTTCTTTACCTTTTTCCACAAAGTACTCTGGTTGGGACATATAGATTTCTTGTTCAAGATCACCATGAAGAAACATTGTCTTCACATCCATCTGTTCAATCTCTAAGTCATACGCTACTACAAGTGACAAAAGAAATCTAATGGATGTCAGCTTAGCTATAGGAGAAAATATTTTTCCATAATCAATTCCCTCTACCTGGGAATAACCTTTCGCAACCAGCCTTGCTTTATATTTTTCCACACTTCTGTCCAGACCTATTTTCTTTTTAAATACCCATTTGCAGCCCACAGTTTTTCTGTCTTTAGGTAATGGCACCAAACTCCAGGTATCATTCATTTCTAATGATGCCATCTCTTCATTCATGGCTTCACACCAAGAGTTTGAATCAGACATTTTAAATGCCTTTTTCACAATCCTAGGTTCACCAGTGCTAGAAATTAAAGCATAGGCACAAGTAGACTCAATCAAAGAAAACCCATACCTATCAGGTTGCTTTCTTTCACGAGTTGACCTCCTCACAGGTTGAGGCTGAGGTGGTTCTTCATCTTCTTCAGAACTTTCAGAGCTACTTGAGCTTTCCTTAGTATCAGGTACATTTTGATTTTTCAATTCCTCTTTATCTGGTGTCGAAGGAATTTCTGCTACATCATTTTCATTTTTTGAGTTCTTCTCTGACTGAAGATCCAATGTAGAAGGTTTCAGCTCACGAAAAACAATGCTTCTACTATACAAAACCTTCTCAATCTCAGGATTCCAAAGCTTGTATCCTTTTATGCCAACACTATAGCCAATAAAAATACACTTTACAGCTTTGTTTTCCAACTTAAATCTTTTTTTCAAATGGCACATATGCATATGCCTCACAACCAAAGACACAAATATGTCTTAGAGAGGGCTTCTTTCCAGACCATGCTTCCAAAGGTGTCTTCTCAGCAAGAGTAGAGTTAGGAGAATGATTTACCAAGTAACATGTTGTAGAGACTGCTTCACCCCAGAACTTCTCCTCCAAACCAGCACTGCTCAGCATTCTTCGTGCTCTTTCCATTACTGTCCTATTGAACCTTTAAGCAACTCCATTTTGTTGTGGAGTGTAAGGTGTAGTCTTATGTCTTTTAATCCTATGATCCTTATAGTACCTTTCGAATTCATCTGAAAAAAACTCACCTCCATTGTCATTCCTTAAACATTTTATTTTTCTACCAGTCTAATTTTCAACAAAGTTTTTAAATTCCTTAAACCGACTGAACACTTCTAATTTACTTTTTAGAAAATATATAAATTCTCTTCTTGATTAATCATCAATAAATGCCACATAGTATCTTGATTTAGAAAAAGAAGGAACATTCACTGGACCAAACACATCAAAATGAATATAATCAAGCAAACCAGAAGATTTATGAGGACTAGAATAAAATGAAACACAGTGTTGCTTTCCATATATACAATGTTCACAAAATTTGAACTCAAGGTTACAATCTTCAAGCCCTTCTACCAGGTTTTTATTTTTCAAAGTTTTTAAACCTTTCTCACCAATGCAGCCTAGCCTATGATTCCAGAGTATATTCTTTTCTGCTGGAAGTTTAACCTCCATGGATTTTACACCATCAGGAATGTTTTCCTTCTTTTCTCCATGAGTAGCTTTAGTGACTTTGCAGAGACACTATTGCATTGAATAGCTTGTGCATCTAGCTTGTACAAGGTACCAATTCGAGCACCCCTAGCCAACACCATTGTGCTCTAGTCATCTTACAGCCATTTCCAGAGAACGTGACCTACACTCCAATATCATTTAGCTTACTTACAGAAAGTAGATTTCAAGCCAAACCTGGTATATGCATCACATCATTGATTCCCTTCACTCTTCCATCAGGGAATTGAATTCTGACTCTTCCACGACTAGAAATCTCCAAAGATGAATCACTTGCCAAGTACACCTTTCCACCATCATATTCTTCATACTTTGTAAACCATTCTCTATAAGATGTCATGTGAAAATATGCTCTAGAATCAATCATCCAGACATCATCAAATGTCTGCGTAGCCAAGGCTACAATGAAGGTGTTTGCATCACTATGAGAAGAATCATTGTCAGAAGAGTTCTTCTTCTTTTTCTCCTCCTTACAATCCTTTCGAACATGACCAAGTTGCCCGCAATTCCAGTACTTCACCTTTGACTTCTTTCCAAGATACTTTGATCTCCCTTCTAATTTCGATCTGGATTTCTTGTCCTTCTTCTTGTCTTTCTCCTTCAATCTACCTCTGACAGCAAGAGCCTCCTTTGCCATCTCAAAAGATTTCCTTCTCATTTCTTCTGATAACAAAGAAGCAACAACATATTCCATCTTGAAAGTGGATGTCATACTCCCAATAGCCATCACCAGGTGATCCCAAGAATCTGGCAATGAACATAGCAACAGCATACAGTGATCTTCATCTTCAATCTTCACACCAGGAGATGTTAACTGAGCAATCAGCATGTTGAAAGCATTCAAGTGATCAGCAATAGATCCTCCCTCCTGCATTCTCAAAGAGTACAGCTTCTTCCTCAAGAACAATTTGTTCACCAAGGACTTGCCTTGATAAATAGATGCCAGTCTTTTACAAGGAAGATGCAGTCTTTTCTTCATGCACGTTCAGAAGAACAGAGTCTGCCAAATAGAGCCTTATCAGCCCTTTTGATTTTCTATCTGCTAGGTCCCAATCTTCTTGCTTCATGGCCTGAGGCATCGTTCCAGACACAGCAAGCCACATATCATGATCCACTAACAAATCTTCCATTTTGAGTTTCCACAAATCAAAATTGCTACCATTGAATTTCTCTATTTCCATCTTTCTAGATGTGCTCGCCATCTTAATCTATAATTAAATTATCATACCTCTAACAAACTCCCATTGAAAAAGAATTGACACAAAAAACCCAACCCACTCACAAGGATAGCACAACTGGCCAAGCTCTAATACCACTTGTAAGGAAAGCAAAGGTGTGGAAATAGCTATCCTAACGTCAAAACCATAGGGAAGATCGCAGACAGTACTTTTAATTTTCTAATTACAATCCAATTAAGACACACATGAAAGATTTACAGAAATAGAACAAATACACAAAGATAATGAACAACAGATTTACGTGGGAAAACCCTTTCGGGAAAAAAACCACCACACTAAGTTGAATCTCTTTGTATTACAGTAACAAACAATCACATATGAATTAGAGATACAACTCTCTAATATCAATTCACTATAGCTTCATTCACTGTTCATCCAGTTACATAAATGCTCTCAACAATCTGATTCTTCTCATCCTCAGAATTGATCTAATTTTATCTTATCACATTCTGATTTTTATCTTCTATGCATCCTTATCCTCCATTGCCCCATCGTAGGAATTTTCCTCTTGAGCATTGATTTTTCCCTACATGCAGTTCAGCTCCAGCGTCGCAACTGTTGCAAAAAAGCTAACTACTATTCATTTGAAATTTTCTTCCTCTGATTGGTCCACGAGGCTCCACATAGGATGGTCAAATGGTCAAAAGGAAATCAAGTTGTGTTGGCATATCGATGAGACACTGATCGTGTCTCCCTGATGCCAACACAATTAGTATTCGATATCGCCAAGAGTCCTTACAATCAACAAGAGTTTATATCAAGTTCACCCATTGCATCGACTTCAATTTTCCTTTTGACAAGACTATCGCCCTTCGGTGAGACCACATATTGATATCCTAAGTCACACCGAATATTCATACCGTCAACAGGATATACCGATCTCGCCAGGACTTCATACCAAGGTCCTAAGTCATACCGAAACATTAGCATTTCCATTGGCACCCATCTATTGTTAAGACATTCAACTGTCGCCAAGAGGTTTCACCAAGATCTCTTATGTTACTCTGAAGCCATACTACTTATTAGTAAGACCCCATGAGTCGGTGAGACATCATACTAAAAAACAAAGCTTCCACCGAATGGTCTACCGCTTTCGCCGAGAGGTCATAGCGAACATCCCATGTCACCCCGAGTGTCACATACTATCGGCGAGACTCCATCAGTCGACAAGACTTCATACCAAATTCTTTGAGTCACCGCAAAGACCCCAAGTGTATCCTCGTCAACGAGACCTTCCATTGTCACTGGGACTTCATACTGAAACCCTTTAGTGTCACCACGAAGGCCATATGCTATCAGTAAGACTCTCTTCAGTCGCTAGGACTTCATACTAAGCGATCAAGTCACCCCGAAGACACCAGTCGATGTGAGTCTCCCCGAAGCCCAATAAGAACATAGTGTCGGCCAGAGGTCTCCATTCGACAAAAAGTCACAGCGAATGCTTCTTGTCATAGCAATAGTTCATTCGGCAAGACACCAACCTTGTCTCAGTGACTTGGAGCATTTCAAAGGATTCAGAACAATTAGTCAGCCAGACATCAATAATGTCACACCGACTTTGCCTTCAAGGAGTTACATGTGAGTATGGATTGAGGCAAATATTCCAACAATCAAAACATCAAACAACTCATTAATCAACAAGACAAACAAGTCTCCAAGTCAACTCAATCAATTGTCAAAATGGTCAAACATTCAATCAGTCTCAAACATCAAACCAGTCAATCATTTGTCTTATGTAGGATGTGTCCTTTCTATAGATTAGACATTTTCATTAATCAAACTTAGTAATTTTCCTTGTACAGGTGGTCACATGATTGAAACTAGACTTGACGTCTTATACAACATGTTTCCCCTCCTAAAACTAGGCCTCATTAAAATAATCAACCCATCAAACACCTAGTAATTTAAACATCAAACAATCAAAATTTTGGAAAACACTCTAAATAGTTGTTGACCTTGTGGGCAATTTTTTGTGCATGTTTTGCACACACGCCCCACCATAGGCAAGGACCCCCCCTTTTTTTACTCCCGACAGGCTACTTTGCTCCTGTCCTGTTTTGTGTGCCCATTTTCCAAGCCCAAATTGGTCATGTGCCTTCAAACGATCAAGTTCCCCTTACCAAATTCACTTGCTTAGAGTATTCAAATCTGCAGAGAAATAAAGTCCCCCATCCCCTTTCTGCCTTTTGTTTCTTGTTCCTATTGTTTTGGAAACATCTGTGGACCCCTGTCGGTCCGATTTCCACATTTTTGACTTTGGGGCCAACCTTTTGGTGGATTTGGGATGTGTTTGGGGTCCCTAAGTGATCTGCCAAAGTTTTGTTAATGTTCTATAAAGTTTCGGTGGTTTCATAACTTTCCCTCTGGACTTCCCTTCCTCTTTGGTTGTTTTAGAAACATTCCTAGACCCCTGTCGATCTGGTTTCCACATTTTTTACTTTAGGGCCAACATTTTGGTGGATTTGGGATGTGTTTGGGGTCCCTAAGTGAACTGTCAAAGTTTCATCAACGTTTCATTAAGTTTCAATTGTTTCGGAACTTTCCCTCTGGACTTCTCTTCCTCTTTGGTTGTTTTGGAAACATCCGTGGACCCCTACCGGTCCGGTTTCCACATTTTTGACTTTGGGGCCAACTTTTTGGTGGATTTGGGTTGTGTTTGGGGTCCCTAAGTGAATTTCCAAAGTTTTGTCAATGTTTTGTTAGGTTTTGGTGGTTTCAGAGCTTTGTCCTCCTTTGGTTGTTTTGGAACATCTGTGGAGCCCCAGCGGCCCGACCTCTAGAGCCCAGCCCCTCCGCGGCCGTTTCCGAGACTCCGTCCTTCTTTGGCCGTTTTGAACATCCATGGAGCCCTAGCGGCTCGGCCTCCAGAGTTCGGCCCCTCTGTGGCCGTTTCTAGGACTTCGTCCCTCTTTGGTCATTTTGAACATCCGTGGACCCCCGTCGGTCCGATTTCCACATTTTTGACTTTAGGGCTAACTTTTTGGTGGATTTGGGATGTGTTTGTGGTGCTTAAGTGAACTGCCAAGGTTTTGTCAATATTGCATTAATTTTCGGTGGTTTCAGAGCTTCGTCCCCCTTTGGCTGTTTTGGAACATTCGTGGAGCCCCGGCGGCCCAGCCTCCGGAGCCCGGCCCCTCCATGGTCGTTTTCGGGACTTCATTCCTCCGTGGCCGTTTTAAACATCCGTGGACCCCCGTCAGTCCAGTTTCCACATTTTTTATTTTGGGGCCAACTTTTTGGTGGATTTGGAATGTGTTTGTGGTGTTGAAGTGAACTGCCAAGGTTTCATCAACGTTTCATTAAGTTTGGGTGGTTTCAAAGCTTTGTCCCCCTTTAGCTATTTTGGAACATCCGTGGAGCCTCGGTGGCCCAGCCTCCAGAACCTAGCCCCTCCGTGGCTGTTTCTGAGACTTTGTCCCTCCGTGGCCATTTTGAACATCCATGAACCCCCGTCGGTCTGGTTTCCACATTTTTAACTTTGGGGCCAACTTTTTGGTGGATTTGGGATGTGTTTGTGGTGCTTAAGTGAACTGTCAAGGTTTTGTCAACATTCTGTTAAGTTTTGGTGGTTTCAAAGCTTCATCCCCCTTTGGTTGTTTTGGAACATCCATGGAGCCCCAGTAACCTGGCCCCTCCATGGCCATTTCCGAGACTCCATCCCTCTTTGGCCATTTTGAACATCTATGGAGCTCGAGTGGCCTGGCCCCTCCGTGGCCATTTCTAGGACTCCATCCCTCCGTGGTCGTTTTGAGCTTCCACTTTTTTCAAATGAGTCTAATCTTGAGGAAGTTTTTTTGTGCACTCTTCCTTCCCCTTTTCCCATGCACTATAATTGAAAAATCTTGGCTTTGTTAAGTTTTGTGAGGTGCGGGAACTTCCCTTTCAGTTTGCTGTCCCCAGTTGGCTGCCCGCACCCTTGGGCTCGCATTGATGTTTACAGTCTAAATGAGCTCCAAATATGAATATTTTGATCTTTTCATGATGCATGGATGGATTTAACAAGAATTTTGCAAGATTTGACTAATGTTTTCCTTGATTTGTGTATGAAAGCACTTACGATACTTCATGTATGTAGGATTCAAGAAGCCTACTACAGGTCTGTCAGGAGACCCATTGAGAAAGCTGAACAAGGAATGTGCATAGCTCCTGTTAACATTCATTTCATGTTCATCTCTCCCCCTAGCACCCACCAATAGGTTCGACGATAGAAGAAGGCCTGTGCTAAGGAAGTCAAGGACAAAAATGCAAGGGGGTGGCCTTGAAGAAGGCATAAGGGAGTTGTCCTCCCGAATCAGGGGCAACCGATCCATTGATGCCAATCATCGATGGGCTCACTTGATCCAAGGAATAACACTGCAAACACATCAAGTAAGAAGGAAGCTTTCAGGCAGTTTCTGCAATAGTAAAAGGGAAATTAGCTAAATGACAAAACTGCTATAGTGACTAGCACTAGATGAAAAAATAGAAAAAAGACAAGGAATGTATTTTTAAATTGCTGGATAATGGGGGGTAGGTGAAACCCTAATGTAATCAAATCTGGGCCACACAATGTAATTCAATCCTAGCCATTCATTCGAGCTTTGGAAAACTATAAATAGGGGCTTGCCCTTCATTTGTAAGGGTGGGAGAGCTGTTGTAAAAAGCATTTGTAGCAATAGAAGACAGCATTGCATGATTTTATGGATGTTCTCTTTGATTTTGCTCATCTTGCATGCATGGTTCAACTTCCCTATTAGTTTAGGTGTTAGTTTCTTGAATGGAAGTGGTGATGGTGTTTGTTGTTTCAGTATTTGATGAATTTCTAGCTCATGATTTTTGTGGTTCATTAATGATGGATCAATTTGCAAAGCTAGTCTGAGCCTCCTTCCTTTATTGTTGCAACTTAGTTCGATTGCATGTACATGATGTGTGCATGTAATATGAAAATCTACAGTCCTTAGAAGATTGCACTGGTTTTGTGCAACTGTAGGTTTCTCTTGGCCAAGCAGAGCTAATTTAGGGAGTTTGTCTACTATAGCAACCTCCATGATCAATGTTCATTTTATTAGTTTGATTTAGGGAATCTTCTCTCTTCCTTGCCCTTTTCCTTTTTTAATGCATTGACCTATACTAAGGTTCATTGCACATTTAAGCTAAATCCAATAGGTAGTAATAGTTTGGGAAACTTTGCCTTTAGTATTAGTTAGGACATTCCTTGTCTATGACTTTCTATTTTGCAAGTGGATGACCTTGTAACCTTGGTCTATTTCATATTGTAGACACGTAAAATATACCGATTGACATTATGCACTTGATCCCGACTACTAACATCGTTTCATCTAGAATTATCCCTCGGTCTAACCATTTAATCAAATCCCCTTATCTGATTAAATTCATCAATTTTTCTCTCTTAATTAAATAAATCATTTTATCTAATCAAGTCAACTCTTTTGTTAATCAAATCAATCCATCTGATCTAATTATCCCTATTTAATTAAATAATTAATTTTATTTGATTAAATCTCTAAAGTCTATCCATTAAATTAAATAAATTAAAACCTTATTTGATTTAATCTAACACCATCTCTTTTAATTAAATAAATCAAAATCTTTATTTAATTAATCCTGTATCATATTCCTCCTTGTTTAATTTTAAAATAGAATCCATAAATTTAGAGTCAAATAGGATTCATCATCTAATCTCCTATTAAATTAATTAACCCTTGATTAATTTAATCTCTTATCATCCCATCCTCGTTTCCAAGTTTGCACATGAAAAGAAATAGATTTAATTCATTGCAAGTCTCTATTTTCCTCACAAGGCATCTTTTGGAATATTCTCCAAATTTGAATTCAAAAATTCCAAGTCAACATGTACATCCAACAAGGCAATAACTTCATCTTACATGTCCTTTGTCTTGAGCCAAGTGGCGTTTATTGCATTTTTCCTTCCTTCTTGCAAATCATTTCAACAAATTTGAAATTCAAAAATATGCATTTATTGGCACAATCCCCAAATATTGCACATCCTCCATCCATTCATAGATTGACAAGTGGCATCATGCCATTGGATGAATGTTAGTCCCAAATTGCTCAAATTTGGGCATTCATCCATCTTGGAATTCTATAAATAAAGTACTCATATCCTCATTTGATCATCCACAAATTATGCAAATTTATTATGCTAAAATATTTAGCCATTTCCATCCATCGCCAATGAGTTCTTAGGTTTTTTGTAGATTTTGGCTTGGAGCTCTCATCCTTCATCAACAAAGTGGATCAATTTGTTGGAGTTAAAATGACACTGAGAGGGGGGGTGAATCAATATCTTATTAAATTTGACCAATTTTCACAAATTCAAAAACCCATAGCTTAGATTTAATCTCAATATACTCTGATTAATGCATTCATGAGTTGAATATAATCATTCATAAACAGAATTGAGAAAAATAATAACCAAATAGTGAACTGAAATAATCAACAACATAGTAAAGCAAAGGGAACTTAGAAGAACAAGAAGACTCAAGATTTTACCGAGTGGAAAGCCCTCCTGGGGTATAAAAACCACTCCCAAAATGCCTTCTAGGCTTAATCTTTTAAACAAAAGTTCACAATGCTTTATAGGCTGATTTTTGAGCACCCACTCAAGGAGCACCAACCCCTCATTTAGAGATATCTCTCTCAAGGAGTACCAACCCCTCAAATTATACATCTGAACAAAAATTATCTCAAAGGATCTCTGTATTTTCAGTCAAGCTCATAACTCTCTGTTTTCCTCATCTACCTAATACATTTTTGACACAGCCAAAGAACAATATTCCCATATTACAATCAGAGAGCTTTTACAGTTTTCAACACTGGTATTTATTTACATTTCAAGTATGTTGAAGAAATCTTCAAAAAATGTTTTTCACAAGATTCTCAGATTCTCTTGTTGATTTTTGAATATAAAGCTGAATACTGACAGTCTATCGATGATGATATAAATCAATAGTAATGCTTATCTAGAGAGCTGCAAATCATCCAGAAAACACAACTTAAAAAGAAACTCAATGAATATTCAGTTGTGTAATCGTTCTGAGATTTGATGCCAATCCATGATGATGACCACAGTGTTTTGAGTCTTCGTTTAACTATTCGCTGAGACAACCATATAGTTTTGTCGAAGGAAATTACACCGCCAGACATTCCTCATAGTTAATGCTTTCACCATAACCCTTTAGAGTCAGGAAGAACACATAACAAAAACATCATGTCTCATCGATAGGCTTCCTTAGAGTATTATTCATTCGTTGAGACATCAGCAAGTCTCTCACCGAGATCTCCTTTAGTTTCATTCACTATCGCTATGACCAAACGATATCGGAGAGACCTCTTGTAGACTTCATAATGTTTTGCCGAGAGTCACTTTGATACACATTGTCTCCGTGACAATTCAATACCTATGCCAAATACCTTTGACATTTCCAAGTCGCCAAGACAGTACATAGTCGAGGAGACATTATATAGACTGCCCCTTGTTTTGCCGAAACATCCCAAGCTCACCCTAGATCGCCAAGACAGTATCAATCTCACACCGATGGAGATCTTTGTTCTATCGGCAAGACACAAGGTATTCATTAAGACCATACTCCAAAGAAAGTATCTCTCACCGATGAGCCTTTGATAGAAAACCCCTTGTGTGATGTCGCTATAACATAATAGTTCTTTCGCCGATGCACTCTTCTGTCTTATGAGGGTCACTATAACATACCAATATCGGGAAGACCTCTCGTAGAAAGCTTCATGTCAAATAGAAAAACCTTCATTTACTCGGAGTTGCTGAGACAGGATAGATCCTATGCTAATAGAGTTCTTTTATGTTCCATCAGCAAGACCGGAGGTCACTCGCTGAGACCTCTCGTCGAAAACCCTAGCTCTTATCGAAGAGACTACCTTTATGTTTTCGGTTAGTGTAACAAATCAAATTTGCCAAGACATTATATCGATAGCCATTAGTTTTACCGATAAGTTTCCATATGCATACGGTCGGTGAGACACACTTGAATTCACTAAGATACTAAACCGAATGCTCCAAGTCTGGCCAAAGTGAATCTTTTAATGCACCTGTCGGTGAGACTAGAAAAGTTCACTAAGACCATATGACGATGCCACAACTCTCGCCGATAGACTTCCACATGCATTAGTTAGGGAGACAATATGTCTTCGCTAAGACCTCAGCCCAACGGCCAAACTCATGTCAATATGCTTGTTCTGAAGCAGGTCGGTGTGACATTGCATGTTCGATGAAACATTACACTAAAGATGATTTCATTTGCCGATAGAGAACACTTTCTGTCACTGAAACAAAAGAGAAGTCTTGCCAATAGCAGCCTGTAAGATAAATTCAGTCGACATGACATCAGAAATGTCTTGTCGATAGGCAACTCAGACAATTCAAAGTGGATCGAGGAGACCCTGCCATTCTCACTCTGAAATGAGTAAGCCCGAAAGAGAAACATCCAAAACCTGTGATGTGCAAGGAGAACCATCCTGAGACAGATTATCAATGAGAACAAACTGAAAGAGATTTTGTCATCAAGGACAAACTATAAACACAACTGAGATCCAACACAATCATCATTAACATATCAAGCTTTCATCTTAGGAGTTGGGAAAGGGCCAATTTTCACATCAAATTGGCACCAATTCCCCCATGGTATCATGTGTTTGCTATTCTAATTAGGATTGAATCTATATTTTCTTGTTTCATTGTGTTCTTCCTTGTTTTCTTTCCTAATTTGAAGTTTGTAAATGGATTTCATGGGGAATCCTTGTTCATGCTTGCAATATATAACTTAATGTGTTTATTCATTGTGTTTTGTAGGTATTAGGATTGGGGTTCACACATTTGGTGCTAGGAGGGTTGCATCTCATCTTCAATCACTTTTTCCTAAATTTTCTACGTTTTTGCTTATACACAGAAAATTCCAACACTTAGAGCTCAATGTCATTGTTTTGGCACCGTTGACTCTTCAGTGTCGCTATATAGCACTGCAGGAAACTCAAAGTGTGACACTGGACTCTTCTCGTCCAAAAAAATTGAATTCTAAACTTCGTCACTTGACTATTTGACTTGCATGATTTCTCAAAAAACTAAACTGCAACGCTGGGCAAAACTGCGATGCAATTGAGCTCACTGTCCCGACATAGAGTGATGCTGACTGGTAAGCGGCATTGTGAGAGCACCGTTGGGAAATCAAACTCCGACACAGTCACAAGTTGCGCGCTGCTAGCAAGGAGTAAAAAGTGGAAATGAAATTTTAGCACGTGCTTTTTGATTAATGATTAATTTGTCTTCTATCTTCTACTTTTTAATCTCTGTATTTTCCAGAATCTGACTGGTTTTCTCCCTTGTAGGTTGGAAATCGAAAATGAAGAAAGGATAATTATGAGAAGGATATTTCAACAAATCAAAGTGTTTTTAAACACTTTAGAGTTTGCTTAACACTTTTAAGAAATTGTTATCACTTCTTTCTTAGGACACTAATTTCATTTGGGTTTAAAAAGAATCTTTTCATTTCTTTCAAAAGGCTAAAATGAACATTAGGATCACAACATACTAGATTTTGTTTCTTTGGATAACAATTGAACAAAATGTCTACCATTTGTATTTTGGTGCTCTAAAAAGAACTCACATTTTGCTTTGTGGATTTAAAAAGAACAAAGTGCAACTTTGTTTTTGTGAAGGCTTACTTAAACTAAATTCATTTAAAAAAAGATTTATGCGCTTCTCTTGTGCTTTATAGCGATCTTGAGAATCAAAAGGTATTTTTCATGATTTTAGGTTGAGACAAAGCAATCACCTCCACACTTCAATTTGGGTTTAAAAATTGAACAGAATCTTGTGCAAGTGTGAGTGGGGGCATTATTGTGTATATTCTCTCTCTTTGTTTCCAACAAAGATTGATCGAGTTATGAATATTGTTTTTACTCGCTTTTGTTTATCCTAGAGGGCCTGCCTTGGGGAAAAAGTACTCACCCAAGGGAACGACTCAACTAGTAACACTCTAAAGCCAAGAGTATTTC
>VDFB02284563.1:0-65826 GCA_007258455.2 Sequoia sempervirens
CCTCTAGCTCTCTCCCTAGTACCCTTAATCCTCTACCCTATAAATGTACCATCTAAAGCTTAAAAAACCAAATTTATCATAATGCGAGTGTGTTATTAACCAGTAGAGATATGTCCATTTAGGATTAAATAACACACTCTCGTTATAACGCGAACGTGTTATTTATTGCACTAAAAATTGTTAAAAGTCACAATATACCCGTGATGTCGGCCCACATTCTGTAGATTCTCCTAGTTATGTGCATGCTCCGACAAAAAATAGCTTTTTGGTGATTGAGTGAAGTGTGCATGCATAATTTTGAGATTCCACCACCTTTTGAATGTTCCTTCCATCACCTTTGCATGAAATAACAAAGTTTTCACATTGAGAGGCATATAATATTAATTGAAGTTTGAATTATAGTGATAATTGATATAAAATTGAAATTTGGAGGGGAACAAGCTTTTGAATAAGTCAAATTTTTGAGGAGTTTGAGGAAGGAAGAAGCAAAGGCTGCATAATTGGGTAGAACTCCTTGATTTGAAACTTTGCTTTTTAGGTATGTGAAATTTTTGTACATTTTATATCATTCTATTATGGCTTGCTTTCATTTTTGTTGTTTTTCTTATTCCATGTTTATCAAATTGTTTGTTTGTGATGCAATACAACAATCACTCATCAACTCAACTTACCCCTTCAAGGAAAAAACAATCAAACACCTATAACCCTTAGACCTCAAGAATCAAACATCATCCCAACCATTTAAGATATATTTGCTCAAATCAACACATCCATCATCCTATCTTCACTTAAACACCATTTGTAACAACAACAATCAACATTAGTTTAACACTATCACCAGACCTTTAAGATACCAATTTCATCATGTTTTTATTGTAATATTCCAATATATCAATACAGACACACTCTGACTACTTTGCATTCAAGAAACCATTGCCATATATTGGAAACATATGCCCAAATCATCAAATCTTTTGACAATCACCCTCTCAAAAGACATTTCAAGTATAGACACAACTGGTGGACTCAACAAATGAGACTGCTCCCAAGCACTTAACAACATTCCTTTCACTGTTTCTACATATTCTCAAGCCTATTTTGATCCTTTTCAACATACTCTAAAATTTTATACACTTATTTCACAAAACAGAGTATTGATTTGTGGGATTCACCCGATTTAGGGTATGGAGTCCTAAAGATTAAATACCATATTGATGTTAAAGACTAAGGAATTTGTATGTACAGTGATAGTTGTATTTAGATTTGTGACAAACTTGTTTGCATAGTGGTAATGGAATATCATCACTACTTGGGTATAGGGACAGTTTATATTGTTTTGATTGAATTATGCTTCCAAAGCTTTCAATTAGTTAATTTGACAACTTAGCACTTTTTCTACAGGTAAAATTATTCGTCATGCCGAAGAAATGAACTGTTAAAGGGAAAAAACTAATAGATGATAAGCTCCAAGCCTTAAGAGATAAAAATAACAAACGGATGAGGGAATATCATGAAAAGCAAAAATTGGGAACGATTGATGAAAACAAGCCAGTTGAAGAGGAACTTCAACCCCGGCCAAAAAGAGAAAGAAATTGGTAGCAATAAAGGGAACTAATGCAAAGAGTCACACTAGATGCAGATACCAGTTGAGACACACCCTCTAACAAGTAAAGGAAGACTAAGGACACCATTACCAAGCTAATATGGAGGGACACCATCTACCACAAGTTAAAGTATGGTTGGACACCTTCCACCACATCCTAAGTTGAGAGTACATCATCACTCAGAGTTGAGGAACAAGGTATGCCATCATTCCCATGTGAACCTCAAGGTACGTCTTCTATTCCACCTTCGATTGAAGGTATGCAATCTAGTCAACCTCAATTAAATATTTATGAAATTGCTAATGTTGAGATGTATGTACCTAAGAGAACACCACCTAGAATTTTGCGTAGAAAGCCAAAGTTTTTGATTAATAATGATGAGGATATTTTGCATCACATGGAAGGTAAGATTCTAGAACACACTTGTAGAAGATATGCTGATAAGATTTGGAAAATGTTCCTTTGAAAAGGCTAAATGAGACTGTAAAGTATGTCAACTATTTGTTCAAATGATGTGGGGTTTAAAGTGTAAATATCATGAAGACTCTTGGGTTGAGAACATCAAATGCATCAAGTGAAAAAACTATTGTGAAGAATCTAATGGATGCTTATGACACTGTGGGTAAGACCTCACGATCAAAGGATAGTAATGTCACATGACGTGTCATTACATCAACTGTGGTAAGTTATCAAACAAAGAGATCTCGCCTCATTAAAAAGACAAGTGAACAAGTGGGAATTAGAAGAAAAACTTTATCAAAAGCCATTCAAAGGCGGCCAAGAATTGAGGGCACCAATTCAAATGAATTATGGGCATTCTGGGGAGACCGCCACACAAAGATAAAGTTGTTGAAGCATTGAGAACACTAATTGAAGATTATTGGAAGAATAATACAAGGCCATCTCTGAATCAAAGGGATGTCGTAAGAAGGAGAATCGGTAGTTGAAACCGTGAGCCACATCCAAAGCTTTTTTTGGATATGACTCAAACCCAATTTTTTCATAAATTTCAAAATTCTTATTCTCAAATTAGTATTTCTCAAAGATTTTTTGAAATGATTAAACCTTTTTATGTCAAGATAAATCACACACGCACTACTTTTTGTTGTAAACTGCATATTGAATTCTCTAACCATTATGATGTTTATCGTTCTATATGTTTAGATTTGCACACTAACAATGTTTTGCAGGATTGTGGCATAGAAGCCCCACCAAAATATTCAAGAAAGTTCCTATCAAAAATTTTATGTGAAATAGAGGATGGCCAAATATTCTATAGGACAGCATGCTTGGATGGTTCATTGGAGCGTTGCAGTGGCTTGCAATGAATGCTAGTATGTCAACATATGGAAAGCACATATGAGGTGGGACAAAAAATAGTAGAGTTCAGTAAGTATAAAACAGTGGCATATGGTACAAAAGATGGGTTTGAAGCAAAAAGGTGTGAGTTATTCAGAAAATTCCAGTGTAGTAGCTCATGTCCATGTTTTGTGAGAATCTAGTGTATGAGTATGCAAGGCATACCCATAGAGCTCGATGGCTGGACACACAATTCAAGCTATGCAAGGACACCTTTCCACTTGGCGGCATAGAATCAGTGGTTGACTTTGCAAATAAATACACTCTACAGCCATAGCGTGAGGTGCAGTCACAGTATTACAACTCCACACAGGTTTTGATATTTGTGCACATAGCATTCATACATGCAAATGATAGTATAGAGGATGAAAGGAAGGTATTGGAGGGAGTAACACTTTATATATGATGATCACACACATTCTCCAGAAGTTCACAAGGCTGTTTCTCCGCATGTTCTACAAACCATTTGGTTTAGAGGCATATCATATGGTCAGCATATAATATGGTTGGATAACTATGCAACAAAGTTCAAGAATTCATGCATGTTCTACTAGTTGAGCAGGATGCATGTCATTACATGTGTTCAACATATGTGGAACTTTTGTGAGGCTGGGCATGGAAAATGGGAGCATGATGGTGCAGGAGTATGTGTGAAAAGAGCATTAGCACGAGAAGCGTTAAAATACCAAGACAGTGCACAGTTGATAGATGCAAGATCAATCTTCCAGTGGTGTAATTCTTCGATGGGTCCAGGTAATGAAGGTACGTCTTCAGTTTGTATATTTTTTTGGTTGATGGATGATACTAATATTGCACCATATGAGGATTGTTGTACACTAACGGGATCGAGTGCATTGCACTCTTCCTTAGCTCAAATGCAAGTTCATGGAGTATTGATTAACGAAGATGGCATGCTTTTGTTCTTCATATACAAATGCAAGCTTGGAATGATTGTGAGTTAGGAGGCTGGACAAATGGTTGACAAGTTATTCAGCCCACTTCACACGACGCTCTCCGATGGCATTGGAACTAACACAAATGGATTCATCGGTCGACTTTGACCATGTATTGGATCTAGTTCAACCGGGTAATATATCTACTTTCTTAGTATTTGAAATTTCATATTGTTATCTTACTTTGTACTATATTCATAATGTTGACTAATTTCAAGAGATATGCTGCACATATAAATGCAGGGCATGTTTATGCAGTTATTGCAGATGAAGACAATGAAGAGGGTACAAACTATTACTTGTCTCATTGTGTTGAGGCAAAAAATAAATTGGAAGCTCCAATTATAGATGGAGAAAACATTGAATACCCTACAGGCTCAGTTGTTGTTACTGGAACGTGGCTGAGAAGGTACCCACATAAGAGTGTTAAACATTGGTTGTTTGAGGAATTTGACACGCATCGTAAGATTCTTCATTACTCAAACCTTGTCATGGCATCCAATGTTCGTTTGACCAAATATATGGGTAGACCTTTGAACAAGACCTTGTGGAAGGTCCGTGAGTCTGACCATGAGGCAATACTTGACACAATAAAGAGTAGAGCAGACCTAGATGGTTCATTGGATTAATTTGTAAGTATATGCACAACTGTTCTTATTAATTTGTAAGTATATGCACAACTGTTCTTATTAATTTATACTTGATGGTAAAATTTGTTAGTAAGTCTCATTTTTTTATGTTAATAAATGCATATTTAATGTCTTCCCATTCTTGTAGCTTCAAAGGCATCTGGCATTATGCTCTGATGGGTGTTTATACCCTGCTCCAAAGCTCCCATTTTGGCATAGGTTATGGAATTTGTCTTCACACCTGCTAATTGCATTTTCTTGAAAGTTTCTAAAGCCTTTTTAGAAAATTGATTTTGTGTATATCCTACAATCATCGTATTCCATGAGATGGCATCTCTTTCAAGAATTTTGTCAAACAGTTCACAAGCCTTGTCTATGCTTCCACATTTTGCATACATGTCTACTAGGGAAGTTGCAACTACAACATCTAACAAAATTCCTCTATTATTTATTCTTTGATTGATGTTCATACCCTGTTCCAAAGCCCCCATTTTGGTACAAGTAGGAAAGATGTTGGTAGAGGTTGTGGAATTTGGATTTATACCTACCAATTGCATTTGCTTGAAACTTTCTAAAGCATTTTCAACAAATCCATTTTGTGCATATCTAGCAATAATTGTAGTCAATGAGATGACATCTCTTTGAGGCATTTTGTCAAAAACTTCGCATGCTTTCTCTATGCTTCCAAATTTTTCATACATGTCTACCAAATCATTACTCATGAATTAGGATGTGTCTTTTAGATTACCTGAGTCAATAGTGTGAAAATTGCAATCTTGCACAAATGTTGCCCTTCTAGTCTATGAAGGAAAAATAACTCAAATTTGTATATGAACATGCAATATTGATGTCTTGATGATGGAATAAGGTTTTTTCAGGGTCATTTGAATGGATTTTTGGGTCTTAGATGATAGGAGTCAAAATTGCTTCAAAAATGTAATGTTGTCATAGTGTAATTTGTGTAAACTCATCATTTAAGTTGTAAATCCCTTAACCAATGGCTCACTCTTTCAAAAACTAGTTGAGGGTCATTGGAAATGATGTGTAAAAGTTTATATGGCCTCCTTTTTGTTAGGTTAGAAGGTTGATTGGAAGTTTGAAGCATTTGAATATTAAAAAAACTCTATTTTTCTTGATTTTCTAGCAGTTTTGACTATTCCTTCAATTGGTATGACCTACAACAACATTGTAAAGCCCTATAATGAATATGGTTTGATAGAGGGTAGAGAATAATTTATTTTGGTGGTAATTTGAATTGATTTCATTAAGTATTAAGAAATTTACTTCAATTTTAGTGAAAGAGGGTCTAAAACCCTACCAAACAAGGGTTTGGTCACCAAAATGGTCATAATTCCCATTTCCACAGTGGGAAAAATGTAAAACTTGGTAGAATGTTAGGTTTAGGGACCTTATTCATGTTCAAAGTTGTTTCAGAGTGAAAGATGGAGGTTTGCAAAATTTATTTGATGCCCTAGGTCAGTTTTTCCCTTGTAAATGCATGAAAATGGTCTTTAAAATACACTTTTCATAATTTTCTGAGTATTTTGTGCAATACTAATGAATGAAAAGCATGGAATAGGTCCTTGGGAACCTGTTAGAATATTTTAAAGGAATTATGGGTGTTTAGGTGTGCCTTGAAAGGTTGAACACCTCCTTATGCAGGCCTAGTTAAGCCTCGTTTATGGCTTGTAAGTCAATCTTTTGATACATTTATGGTGGGTGTTTGATCATATGCTTTTGGGAACTTGTGGAGGATATTTTTAGGAGTCTAAAAGAATGTTTCATTTTCTAGTTAATTCCTTTAATCAGTTTTTATTTTGACTATCCTATTGGTGAATGTTGCAAAGTTACATGGGCTTGTGTAGGAGCGATCGAAGAATGGATTTTTTGGGTACAAGGTCTATTTGTTTGGTCATTTTCTATTGCGTGGAGATTTTTTACATCATCCCCAAGTCATTTTGAGATTTTTGATTGTGTGATTCAAGTTGAGTGATCAATTCAATCAAAAACAACAATGGCAAAGTCTTCCCTTTCAAGGTTTTATGAAGGGAAAGAGAGTCCAAATTGTAAGGGAAACAAGAATTTGTTAAATGAATGTCAAGTTGAGTGTGGATTGAGATTTTTCTTCCTTTTCTCTACATCACATTAAACTAGTTTGGAACACATCTCAAATTCGACATTAGGTCCTTTTAAAGTCATCTAAATTTCAAATTAGGACATTAGGTCCTTTCAAATTGGAACACATCTCAAATTGGACATTAAGATTAGTGATCTTGCCATTATCATCTTTTTCAGTTTAAAGTCCCTTGGAACACCTCCTCTAAACTCTATATCCTTGCATTCAATGGTGTGCTTCAAATTGTGTTTGTATGATGCCTTGAATTGTCATAAGGTTTCTTAATAGGTCTTTGAAACCCTTGCTTCTCTAACATTTTTCTATTCATTGACTATCATACTTAAAATCTTCCTTCAAATTCCTTCAAGGTGTTTAGGAATGATGATTTAATGGTGAAAATTCAAAGAGAAGATTTTGGAAGTGTGTGGAAGTCAATTTTTCAAGAGGCCACAGTTTTTGGAGCAATTTCGTGAGGGTTTTGTGTTTGAGCATGTTAAGGGTGTCATAGGAGATTAAAACCTACAAAATACTTGGTTTGGGAACAATTTAACATACTGTAGAAATTTTCATGGTCAGGTGATAAGTTTTGAATAGGGTTGCTTTGGAAAAGGGGGCTATTTAGGCTAGTTTTGGTGGGACAGCAAATTTTTGAAAGGTTTGGTCTGAAACAAGTGCTATCAATATTTTGGTATGTTGTGTAACATCACAAAACACACCTAATTCAATCATTAGTTTGGTGAGTCTTTTGGAAAAGTTGTTAGAAAAGTCAAAAAAACCACCGTTGGAGGCCTAGTTGGCTGGAAGCCTAGTCAAGGTGGAAAAGTGGGTTTTTTTTTTTAGTCAAAGGTTTGGGGCTTTGAAAACATTCAAGAAATTTTTTTTTGTGTCCCTTAATGGCATTCCAAGGGTTTGGGTCCGTAGGAGAAAGATTGGAGTCATAAGTGCACTTTGAGGCTTCTTTCCTTAACGTTGTTTAGAACATGGTTGAGATTACTTCATTGAAAAAACCTTCAAGCCTTTGATTTTTTTTTTGAGTCCCATATCCTCTACATCACAGTGGTATCAGAGCAGTAATTAGCTCCTTTAGGGATTGAAGAATCAGCAATGGCACCTAAAATCAGTTAGCAAGAGAGTTGGAGGAGTTGAGGGAACCGGAAAGGGAGAGAAGGAAAGAAGAGAACAAGAAGCAGCAAGAGAGCAAGCTAAAGCAAGGGAAGAGAGGAAATGGAGATGGGAGAGAAGCCATGGGCCAGATCAATAGCCTTGAGAGAAATAGGCGAGGAGAACAAGGAGAACAAGAAGACAATGATGAAGAGGATACAGGAAGCTAGAGGAATCACCATAGACTGCCTATATTGCTTGTAAGCATTCTCCTGGTGTTTTGTTACTAACTGGTTCCATAGGACCCCTTCAAAGCTTGTGGGGTACCTCATTATTCTGGCCACCCCACTTGTGCCTGGGCTGGCTCATTCGTTGTTGGGACCTGGTGATGCGCTTCAACTCTTCTTAGCCCTTAATCTACCCTAAAGGATAATCTATCATCAACACTCCATTAGTTCTTGTAGGGGTGTAGAGATGTCTTCAATGGATTCAAACCAACCTCCTAGGGTTCTTGAAGGTTCACCAAAACTCCACCTTTTCATCACTTTCACCAAACCCTCATCTAGGGTTAAGAAGGCTACTAGTCCATGACCCCCAATTAGGTCTCCATCACCAAAACAACTAGTTATTACTCAAACATTTCAAAAGACCACCTCAATATTTCTTCGATGTTCTTGTCCCATATGAACACCTCTCAAATATTTTTGAGGTCCCAAGCTTTAACTGTCCGTACAACGCTTAAACTTGAAAATGGTCATTTCCTAGGGTTTTAAGCCATTTTCTGGCTGTTTTCAAACTGTCAACTTGTTCTCACATCAATTGAACTAATGGAGCTTTCTCCTTCATGTGGAAACTAGGTAAGACACTTGCCTACCTCCTCCAAAAAGCAATTTATCAAGAACTGGTCACCCCTACAAGTTATGTGCTCTGCACTTCTTATCTTCCTTAGCCGGACTCTTCCTGGCTCGCCTAGGGCAAGACTTTGCCAACAGCTCCTATGTTCACATAAACCATAAATCCTACCATATTTACACACATGGAGTCTAGTCACTATTCCCAAAGGGCCATACAATTTTTATGGTGGGAAAGTGATCTAAACCTCCATTTTCTCAAGACTGCCTGGTTCAAACCAGCAACAGTGTGGAATCCAACTTATTTACAAACAGTGCTTGAAAATGAATAAAACGACTATCTAATGACACACAAAGCTTGTAGAAACACCACTCTACATCCTACATAGGTCTTGATGCTATATCAATCCATTAAAGCTTCAACTACCCTAGGAGGTTGGTTTGAAGCCATTAAAGACATTCCCACACCCCTACAAGAACTAATGGAGAGTTGAGGATAGGTTAGCCTTTAGGATTGATTAAGGGCTAAGGAAGAGTTGGAGCATTGCACCAAGGTTAGCTTGGTAGATGGAATTATGATAGAAGTGGGGTTGGCCAGACAAACCAAGGGTACCTAAATTTGAGAATGGTCCTATAGGTTAAGGTGGAAAGCCAAAACACCAAGGAAGTCTTGCAAGCAAGACCTAGAGTAGGAATCTGTGATTGATTCCTCCAACCCCCTCCCTATTAAAAACACAAGAATACCACTATCTTTAACTAATCTCCTCCCTTCTTCCAAAGTGATTCTATAAGCATGAAAATCTATTTATTAGATAACTTGTTGAGTGACCTCTTCATACGTAGATGGGTCAACTCCTTTTCATTATCCAATTTTTCATTAAGTTCATTTTTCTTCACTTTGATGATGAAGTCTCTAAAGTAATTTGTAGTAACAAAGGTATCATCATCCATGAACTAGCTACAAGCTAATACTTTGACATCATCGGGAACAGAGTTCTCATCATAAAAATTAACTGCTAGCCTATTTTTAGGAAATTGTTCATCACCTTGATTGATTTGGGGAGAAGGGAAGTGTTAGTTCACTTCCTCATCTCTAGGAACATTCTTCATAGTCTCCTCTTGCACACTCTCCCTTTCTTTTGGATTCTTTGAATAATCAACCAAGGGTGCATCAAGAGTTTGCATTGATTGGTTGTGAGCAACTTGTGTTGATGATTCTGTTGACAAGGCTTGTTGTTGAACAAGTTGTTCAACTTCCATCCCTTTTTCTCTTGCTCTGCCAACTTCATCATGCTGGAAAAATTCCCATCTGCCATGGCAACAAACATCTTCTCCATCATTTCCATGGGACTTGTGTACTTTGCAAAGGAATAACATAAGCATGATTATTTTTATACTCTTCTATTTTGTTTGGACCATGAACATCCATTTCCTTTTCCTTTCTCTGACCTCCTTATTAGTTTTGAGGTTCCTTATCACATCATTAGATGCATGGAAATGATGGTAGATATGAGATCTACCCCTCTACCCTCATTTTACTGATATACCCTTTAGGATCACAACTCATGGCAATGTCTACTTTCATTCCATAAATAGCCTTTTTCAATAGCTATGCAGGCTAGGATCAATAGCCTTGAGAGAAATAGGCGAGGAGAACAAGGAGAACAAGAAGACAATGATGAAGAAGAAGAGCATGTGCAGGTAACTCAAAGACAACCAGCAGATGAGATAGAAGACCCTGAGGAAAGGAAGTTCATAAGATTGTTGAAAGTAGCACAAGGTCATGGAGGAAAGAGTCACATAGAGTTGCCTATCTATCAGGGGAAGATGGATAGTGAAGAGGTGTTAGGATGGCTTGATGCCTTAGAAAACTATTTTGAGCTTGAAGAGATGGAAGAAGAGAGGAAGGTTAAGTTTTCTAAGACAAAGTTGAGAGGTACAACACTGACATGGTGGACTAGTTTTCAGAATGATAGGATGGCTAGAGGGTTGGAAAAAGTTTCTATATGGGAAAGGATGAAGAGTTTGGTCAAGGAACAATTTTTACCATTGGATATTTGATCCATTTCATGAAAGAATGTTGTTGTGACTTGTGAAATGGATCAATCCTTACATGTATAATATAGATCTACCAAAATAATGTGCAGGAAGGCGGAATGATAGGGTGTACACCAAGATTTCACATTGAAAACTACATGAAAATGATGCCTAAAGTGTAGCAGCAGGAGATATACCTTAATGAGGGGCATGTTTTTGAGTTGACGGTGTTTAGGAATGATGATTTAATGGTGAAAAGTCAAAGAGAAGATTCTAGAAGTGTATGGAAGTCAATTTTTCAAGAGGCCCTAGTTTTTGGAGCAATTTCATGAGGGTTTTGTGTTTGAGCGTGTTGAGGGTGTCATAGGAGATTAAAACCTAGAAAATACTTGGTTTGGGAACAATTTAAGATACTGTAGAAAGTTTCATGGTCAGGTGATAAGTTTTGAATAGGGCTGCTTTGGAAAAGGGGGCTATTTAGGCCTAGTTTTGGTGGGACAACAGATTTTTGAAAGGTAGGACAGTCAAAATAAAATCCACCCACAAGCCTATACAAGGCTCAAACTACTGAATTTAGACAACTATGATATGCCTCTACAAGACTCCAAAGTCTCACCTTTTGACAGTGGATGGAAGAATAACCATGGACCAATGTATCATTGTCCCCAAGAGGCTTAATTTGTTGATCACACTAAGATTTTGATTACCTAGGCTCACCCCTTCACCCCAAAGCCCTAATTCAAATTTGTATAGACTAATTACAACCATTTCCATCACTCCTAAGTGCCTCTTTAAGAAAAATCCACACAAAACAAGCAAAACTCACTGCATATTTGGGGTTCTTTAGAAGCAAAGAAGTTGGGACAGAAGACATGTGTTCCAAAACAAGTGTATATAAAATTGATATATGTTTTTAATGCCCAAAATGGGTACCCTAAAATGTATTTATCCTATAAAGATTCATTTTGGTTTGCATGTTACACCCGATTTAGTGTTTTAGCACTTACAAGCAAATTTGGTCTAGTGCAAGCAATTTTCGTTCTACAACTTGTGCAACCAAATGGACTATTCCAACACATTCAAATAGGCATGTTTACGCTAGGAATGGTCCTCTTTCTCACCCAAGAATGTAGAATCACTCCGAGCTACGTTCAACCGGATCGATCCCTTAAGGGTCCAAAGGGAAAAATGGTTGCAAACTTCAACATGAGGTTACTCGGACACCGTTATGCTTAGAAACTTATCGTCTGATCCTATGAAATCATGTTGGGCCCCTATATAATAACCTATCTTGGTTTTCATTATCTCGGAGTGGTTTTCCCGTAGTATCCAATTTTTAGTTGATGGAAGCAGTGGAAAGTTGCAAGGTGGTACAATTTTCGTTTTGCAACTCGTGTGACCAAATGGACTATTCCAATGCATTCAAATAGGAATTTTTACGCTATGCATGGTCCTCTTTCACACCCAAACATGCAAAATCGCCCCAAGCTACATTCAATCGGATCGATCCCTTAAGGGTCCAAAGGGCAAAATGGCTGCAAACTTCAGCATGAGGTTACTCGGACATCATGATACTTAGAAACTTCTTGTCTAATCCTATGGGATCATGTTGAGCCCCTCTACAATAACCTCTCCCAATTTTTGTTATCTCGAAGTGGTTTTCTCGTGGTGTCCAGTTTTCAGTTGATGGAAAAAGTGTCAAATGGAAGCAGTGGAAAATTGCAAGGTGGCGCAATTTTTGTTCTACAACTCATGTGACCAAATGGACTATTCCAATGCATTCAAATAGGCATATTTATGCTAGGAATGGTCCTCTTTCACACCCAAACATGCGGAATTGCTCTGAGCTACGTTCAACCAGATCGATCCCTTAAGGGTCCAAAGGGCAAAATGGCTGCAAACTTCAGCATGGGGTTACTCTGACAGCGTGATTCTTAGAAACTTCTCGTCTAATTCTATGGGATCATGTTGGGCCCCTATACAATAACCTCTCTCGGTTCTAGTTATCTCAGAGTGGTTTTCCCGTGGTGTCCAGTTTTCAGTTGATGGGAAAAGTGTCAAATGGAAGCAGTGGAAAGTTGCAAGGTGGTGCAATTTTCGTTCAGCAACTCATGCAACCAAATGGACTATTCCAACACGTTCAAATAGGCGTGTTTACACTAGGCATGGTCCTATTTCACACCCAAACACGCAGAATCGCTCCAAGCTACGTTCAACCAGATCGATCCCTTAAGGGTCCAAAGGGCAAAATGGGTGCAAACTTCAACATGAGGTTACTCGGACACCATGATGCTTAGAAACTTCTCATCTAATCCTATGGGATTGTGTTGGGCCCCTCTACAATAACCTCTCTTGGTTTTCGTTATCTCAAAGTGGTTTTTCTTCATAGGTTCAAGCAGCTAAGGTGCGTTAGATGGAAGCAGCCGAAGCCAGGGCAGTGGTGCACTTTTGCCTCAAGAACTCGCGGACTAAACGGATTGTTTCAATGTGCATTCAACAGGCATGTTTATGCTAGAATGGTTTTCAAGAATTCAAACATGAATCGCTCAAGCTATGTTCAACCAGATCGATCCCTCAAGGCTTGAGGTAGGCAAATAGGCCATTCTCCATTGTTCGGCTATGTCTCGATATGGGCCCAATGTAACTTGGAATCGGTAATTGGATCGGGCTCATTTGGTGGTTTGGCAATCTTACTGCACTTGTTTCTTACTATTATTCTTTGATAGATTTTTTCCGGAAGCATCCATAGCTTGTCTCAGCACCTGCTTGATTTAGCCATAGCAGCAAGGCAATGAATTGTTTGATAAAAATGCTTTGATAGACATATATGAAAATGTGTTAGCATAGACAAGGAAGAAATGTGCCTCCCAAAGAAATGTGGTTTCATGGTGATGGAATGGCATGACGAATGCCATGACAAGCAAATTGCTATGGATTGTCATGGCATTCCATCACCATTGAGACCACATTTCTTTGAGGCTTTTTTTCAAACAGTTTGTTGCCTTTTCTATGTTATTGCTTATTAGTATGCTTTGATAGATTTTTTCCAAGCATCCATGTAGCGTTTTTGGAAGCACCTATTTTAGGCTTTCAACCATGGCAACAAGGAAGTGAACTATTTGATATTCCACCACCATGAGACCACATTTCTTTGACACATTTTTTCAAACAGTTCTTTCCCTTGTCTATGCAATTGCTTACTATTATGCTGTGATAGATTTTTTCTAAGAATCCATAGCTTGTTCAAAAGCACATGTTTTAGGCTTTTAGCCATAGCAGTAAGGCAATGAACTGTTTGATAGAGTTCTTTGATAGACATGTATGAAAAATGTGTTAGCATAGACAAGGCAGTGAACTTTTTGAAAAATGCCTAAAGAAATGAGAAGTTCATGGTGATGGAATACCAAGACAATCAAATGCCTTTGATTGTCATGGCATTCCATCAGTCGCTGAGACCTCATTTCTTTGAGGCATTTTTTCAAAGAGTTCACCACCTTGTCTATGATATTGCTTACTATTATGCTTTTGATAGATTTTTTCCAAGCATGCATAGCTTGTTCAAAAGCACTTCTTTTAGGCTTTCAGCCATAGCAACAAGGCAACACTTGAACTATTTGACAAAATGCTTTGGTAGACATGTATCAAAAATGTGGTAGTATAGACAAGGCAGTGAACTATTTGAAAAATGGCCTCAAAGAAATGTGGTCTCATAGAATGCCATGACAAGCAAATGCAATTCATAACCGCCTCCTATTATTAGTTATGCAATGTGAAGCAATTGCATAGTTGCTTAGGATGGGACTGGTGGTAAAAACCATATTGTAATTGAAATTTTGTCATCTATCAGCATCTAGTTATTAGTCATGCAATGTGAAGCAATGCTTTGAGTTTGAAAGATGTGCAATGCAATGTAATCAACGTTATGAATATAAACTACAAAATTATAAATTAAAGTTCAAAACATAAAAATGTCAAGTGTTTACAATCAGCCATTATTGATCATTGATCAATCCGAAAAGTGTGAACATTTTTCTGTGTGGAAGGCAAACAAGAAAACAGTGGTTCAAAATGAGGAATTTTTCTCTTTTCCTCACACCAAATGAGAAATATCTCATTATGTGCTAGGAAGGAATAAGTCCATAAGATCGAGTATGCAAGAACCGAGAATTGCAAATTTGGCTTACGTTTGACTTCCAAACACAAATTTTCACACTTTTCGATGTTCCAATGTAAGTCAAAAAGTATATGTGCATAAGTTGTAAAGTATACACTTGAATACATGTAACTCATATCTATTGAACCATGAATTTATAATGCAAATATGGACACCATCAATAAAAAATATTTGTATTAATCAAATAGCCATGTACTTACGTACATCAATATGTCAATATAAGTACAAAAATATAGTTAAGCAAAAAAGCCATATAGGCTTACGAGAATGCTATAGGTATACAATGTCAAATATATCAATAATAAAAATATAAAATAAAAATTTCCATGTAGGCATACAACAAAGGGCTCTACATTCAAAATTCATTTTCCATGTTCTAGTTCAAATACAATTTTCTTTTCCCTTTCTTGGCACCCATGGTGATAAATCACAATTCGCTTTTGTTGAGATGTTCTGCTGCTCCTCCTAGGTTTAGTCTCAGTGAAGTTTCAACTGTTACAATAAGAAGTAAAGACATTAATATATAGAAATTGGCATTATAAAATTAATATATTTAAGAAGAATTCTAATCACTTACAACCATATGACGACCACTCTCGATGGAAATATTTTACGTCAATGCTCGTGCATGCTTGAGCCCCGAGCAACCAACTAATAGGAATTAAACTACTTAACTGGTCAATGGTTTGATTTCTTTTCACTAGAACCAGTTCATCTATAACAACGAATAAATTTAAATTTAGTAATTTGGTTCTATAAATTCCCTTATCGAGCTTACATCGAGGGATTGTATTAAAGAGAAACACTGACATTCATTGCTCTTTGTTACGCTTAAGCGGTGTTTTCCCACCAACATCCGAAAATAAAATAACAAATTATTCAATCACAAAATAGTTAGTTGAATCTGAAGTAATGTTGAGTTTGAATGATGTGTAATGCAACATAACCAACAATATGATTATCAATTTTAAAAAGCAATAACCTGGGACAATCACATTGAAAAACAAAAGATCCTTTAGGACAAATTTTAAGTGAAAAGGCGTCAAAACACAATGTAAAATATGACAACCAATATGAGAAGAAGAGATGATCTAGTCAAAAGGAGCTTTGATAGTAGCCAACTGAGTTAAGTATGACAAATCCAAGTATCATTGTTGCAAGGAATGGAGTAAGAGCTAAATAAAGATACAATGACAATAAAAATGATGGAGCTAACTTGTCAATGGCCTATTCTTCAAAACCCTTATTAAACGCTTGTCATAGTTTAAGATATGCAATAAATGTTTGACAATGGAATTAACCTTTTGAGGATGATAGTGATTAAATTGAGGTCTCCTTTACCATGAAAAGACTTAATATTCTTTCTTTGGCCTATCATTATGATTTTTAAGTTTCACTCTGAGTTAAATATAATAGTCAAGGTTTATACCAAAGATGATAGAGAAAATAATCATGAAAAGGAGAATATGATGGTGATCAATGACAAGGCAGTGGCACATTTGATAGTCCAAAGAGTAGAGGAATGCATAGTGAACATCATGGTACAACTTATGATATAAATTAAGCCACATGGTTGATGTGCTTTGAATCCTTGCATCTAAAGGAAATTTCCTTAACATAAATACTGCTAGGGAATTTCAATGTTGCCATTGTAGTTGGCATTAAAGCTGGTACCTGCAACATTAAAAATTATCCTTATATAATAATTCCCTCCATCTTGTTCATTTTCTTGTAACACTCTTGATGGTGGCTGTATGAAATCTAATTATGATTCCTCTTCTACATTAGAGGGTTCATATCCTTGATCTGACTCTTCTGAATTATCATAATCAAAATCACTAGCTTCCATATTCAAAAATTCCCAACCAACATCTTTAATAAATTTATCTAGATCATCAGTAATAGTCTTACAAATTGGTTGCCAGCTCAAGTTCATTCTACTTTCATAATACTTTATATCCATGGAGTTCATCCATTCCTTGATGCCATCAAGTGAAGATTTAGGAACGACGTACATATGGAGTACATCTTGCTTTAATTATTTGAAAACAATAGCCATATCAAATCCATTTTTCCCAAGTCCTACTCTCTCAAGGTTAACAATCTCAATCTCACTAATAGTGATTACGAAGAAAGGTAATTCCACCAACTCTACCAAAAAATTTACCATAGGAACAATAAAAGCAGAGGATTTGAAAGGAACTCCATGAAAACCAAGCTCTCTAAATGGTATATAAAACTCTAGTTCAAATTATTTTAGATGAGGTTGCTCCCATAGCTCTCTTACTCGCTTGAAAAATCCTTGAAACTATGTATTGATTTTATTTTTCCTATTCCTCTCTTGTTGTTCTTCCTTAATTTCATTGGTGCAAGAGCACCTAGTAAGCAATAGAGAGCACACTAGGCAAAATGTGGAACTATAGAATGAGTTTATGACTTAGATGTATGCCTTTAGGAATTTTTGTGGTTGGAATGATGTTTTCTAATAAGGTCATGTTGACCATGGGTGAGAAACAAAAAGGTTCTATTCCAAAGTTTAGGAATGTAGGTTTTTGCAATTATTGACAATTATTGCAAAAACATGCTCCTTTTGTGTTTGAGCGGCCAAGAAGGGCCCATTAGCAAAATAACTATTGGGAAAGCATATTTAAAGGTTTCCTTGACCTTTGTGCAAGGTTGAAAGTATGTTTGTACGGATTTTTTTGTTGGAAATTGAAGGAAAACAATTTTTTGAGTGAAATTTTCTATTTTTTGGTCTGAAAGAAGGCTCTAATGGATTAAATCTGGTTCTATGTTGTGTGTACAGGATGTAGAATAAATCCAATACAAGTTTTTTGTAGCCTTTAGATAGTTCTTTCAATTGTTTTCTTGTCTCTTTGTAAATATTTTGGTTTTTTTGTGCTCACTGGCCTGAAACAGGCAGTGTTGAGTAAATGGGGTGCAGGAGTTGCTAGCAAAGTGATGCCCTAGGCGAGCTAGTGCAGGTCCAGCTAGGAAAAACTTGTTGTGCAGGTCACAAATCTTGCAGGGGTGCTGAGCCATTGAGGATTTTCTTCTTGGAGGAGGTAGGGTGGTGTGTTACCTTGTTACTACATTAAGTAGGAGGTTCCATCTATCCATTTGGTGTGTAAACAAATTGGAAGTTTTCTAACTGTCAAGGGAAGGCTTAAAACCCTAGTTTTTGCTCCATTTCATGTTTGACCTTTGTACGGACAGTGGAAGGCTGAGACCTCAAGAATATTTGAGTGTTGTCCATGTGAACCAAGAACCTTGGAAAAAGAGTGGGAAGTCTTTTTGAGATTTTTGAGTTCTAACCTATTTTGTAGGTGAAGGAGACCTAATAGGGGCTTAAGGGCTACTAGCCTTTCAAACCCTAGCTAAAGGATTGGTGAGAGTGATGGGAAGTTGAAGTCTTGGAGGTTTTTCAAACACCTTTGGAGGATAGTTTGAATCCTTTTAAGACTTATCACTACCCTTGCAAGAGTTGATGGAGTGTTGAGGAAGATTGATCTTTAGTATAGTGTAAAGGCTAAGGAAGAGTTGTGGCAATGAACCAAGGTGGACTTGGTGGTTGGAGTTTGTGATAGAAGAGGGGTTGGTCAGACAAACCAGGGGCACCTAGTCATGAATAGGGACCTATAGGTTATATTGGTGAAGCAAAGCACCAAGGAGGTCTTACAAGGAAAGGCCTAGAGCAGGAATCGGTGATTGATTCCTCCAACCCCTCTCCCTATCAGATTGGTATTAGAGCAAGAAAAAGATTTGGGATTGATCTTGTATGTCAAAGACAGATTCTAGTGGTTCTAGCATCATGGTGACAAATGCTGAGTTGGCCAAGAGGGTTGAAGAAATAGAGGAAGACAATAGGGTATTGAGAGAGAAGTTAGACCAACTTGAGCAAACACTGAATGTTATGCGGTTTGATGGATGAATAGCAAAAGAAGAAGAGGTTGCAGAGGAGGATAGAATCCCTGAACCTGACCCTATATTGAAGGATGATCCCTTCTTGAAAGCATTGAAGGCTCTGAGTGGAAAAGCACTTGAAGGAGTACCACTATTTAGTGGAAAGATGGAGGCTGATTTAGTTATGGATTGGATAGAGGGAATGGAAAACCATTTTGAGTGTGATAGAGTCATTGAAGCACAGAAGGTAAAGGTGGCTAAATCAAGACTAAGATGTTCTACCTTAACTTGGTGGAAATTTATTCAGATAGAGAGAGAAAAGGAAGGCAAGTAGCCTATCTCTACTTGGAAGGGAATGGTTGCCAAGGTGAAAGAAGCATACCTACTTGAAGACTATGAAATTCATTTGCATAAGAGGAGATAAAGTTTGAGGCAAAGAGATTAGGATGTGAGTTCTTATACTGAGGATTTTCAAAGACTTTGCATGAGGTCCAATGTCACAGAGGATGAAAGTATCAAGGTGGCAAGGTATCTCAACGGTTTGAAGTGGAACATTCAAGAGGAGATGGTTCTCTTAAGCCCCAAAACAGTGCACCAATGTTATCAATTGGCATTAAAGATTGAAGAGACGAGTAAGAGGAAGCAAGATCAGACTTCTAAGGGAAAAGGCAAAGGCAGAGATCAAAGAGATTAAAAAGGATAGCATGGTGGCTACCAAGGTAGAGGCAATGACCAAAGAAACCAAGGAGAGTCAAAACTCACAGAGCATGGAGGTGAAACATCTACAAGAGGTGGATATAATAGGGGTAGAGGACCTCAAGGAGGTTCAAATAGAGGAAGAGGAGTAGGTAGGCAGGATCCTTTCCTTGTATGTACCTGCTCTAGGCCTTTCCTTGTAAGACCTCCTTGGTGCTTTACTTCACCAATCTAACCTATAGGTCCCTACTCATGACTAGGTGCCCCTGGTTTGTCTGACCAACCCCTCTTCTATCATTCATCAAGATCATACATTAACCTTCTTGCCCCTCCTAAAGTTTGGACCACATCCATTACCTCCACATAAAACTGGACATCCTTGGTATTCATGGTTCCCATGCCGTGATATGGTTATCCAAATGAAAATGAAGAAAAGTAATCATCTCCTTATCCATTGGCTAGAAGAATGCATGCTTAATGTTTTGATACATGATATCAGCTCTCTCTTCTTTTCTCATGGTTGAATATCAAAATCCAGTATGGTGGGCCTCCAGAGTTCTAGTCATCTTTCTTCCTCTTCCACCAAATGTTGTTCTGATCCACATGTCTGCTAGCCTAATTGGCTTTGTTTTTGAAAGTTGAAGTTTCTCCTGAGTCACCAGTGTAGCTCTCTCTACCTTTCTAAACTCTTTCATTGCTATAGATCGTCTTCGGGATTTAGTCATTTGTACCACATGGTTGATGTGCTTTGAATCCTTGCATCTAAGGGGTTTAAAACCTTAGGGGCCTTAGATGTGAAAAAGAATTAATGTTTTTCTTTTCTTTTTATGTGAGGACCTAGTAGTGAGATAAAAGAGGATTGTGTAGAAAAATGAAAAAATAAGACATAAAAATTCATGGACCATACTATATCACCTACATGCTAGCTAACAAGGACATGAATGTAGTAGATTTAGGTATGGTAGGGGTATTGCAAGGTATATTTGAGGAATATATAAGAATGAAGAAGAATTCAATGGATCAAATTAGTGTCAAATGTTTTCCTAAAAGATCTCCCACACCCTATTATGGAATTTAATCATTTCTAAGCATTTTCCATGTCCTATGGGAAAGTTTGAGGAGGCTCCAATAGTTATAACTTATTTCAATGCAATCATGATTAGTTAGAGAACATATAGGGAAACTTGATGAGCTATGCAACAGATGAAGAGAATATAGGGTATTTTGACCTAGTCTTAAGCATCTCCAAGCATCTAGGAGATATTGAAGGAGTCTTGGCTGATAGATAGGGTCGAGGATGGAAGTTTTATTTTTGGTTACATTGACATCATGTAGGACATCCATAGTCTTATTCTTGGTTATGTTGACATCACAAAAAATTATATAAGATGGAGTAGAATGTAGCTCTACCTTTGTCAGTTCCATGTTAAATTTTAATTATATATAGCTTGCTAGTGTAGGAATTCTAAGACAAACAATCATGGTAGGACCATTCTTAAAAGATTTCAAATAATAACCTAGTGAACCCATATAATCTTATGACTATATATACACAAATCTAGATTAAACTTAGAATTCATTAACTTTAAGTTCTCTTTATTCTATATTACCTCAGTGAAAGTTTGATCAAATCTACTCGCACTCGGAGGTGTTTCCTTGAAACCTCCAACAACACCCTGTTCAACATCCAAAATCACATATTAAAATACCATTGAAAACAATGCTATTAACACATGTAATAAATTTATAATTGTTTACTAACTTTACATACCCCACTAATTATGTATGAAAATAAGTAGATTGACTAGTGTACCCGGGTCAACACTGTGACCCTGCAATTTTATTAAAATAATAAAACTAAATTAGTTAATCTTGCATTTCACAATCAAAATTTAATAAACTAAATTCAATGAACATGTTGAATTTTACCTGACTGTTAATACCATATGCATCATGCAGAATGTCAGCCGCCCTCTCCATCCCCGTAGATGCATACGGATCAGGTTGCATAGAAGCATATGGATCCTTCGTAGCACCCTCCTGAGGGCCGGTAGGGTCATACAAACAAGTGGCTCTGCAAGATCGACACACATGGCCTCGAAGGCCACCACTGAAGACTCCCCTAGATTGTGCTGTACAATGGGGCTAGTGTGGTGGATGACACTCCGAGTCAAAGATGCGATCACCTGCAAAGTCTCTACATTAGCACTCTCCTTTGCAATTGCAGGCATCACAATCTGCTCACGAGGTGGCCTAGCGAGAGGTCGTATCCCCTGTCGTGTAGGATCTAGCTGTGCACCAGGCCTATCCTGTGCTAACCCCTCACCTCTACCCTAAAACTCCCTCATATTAAAATAATTCATAATTTGGTTCAATACAAACTCATAGTATAATTTCCTAAGAAAATATTGGGGGACTTCACAGTTATTGCACGGTGGGTAATCAAAGACCATATACCATTTGTCATAAAAATGGTTCCTAATCTCTTGGTGATGGCACCAATGAATAGGAAACCTCTTTGCATTGAGGGTGAGATTTTGATTTTTTCTAAGGTTAGTGAATAGAGATCACAAATTTCCTTTAGTAATCTTTAAATCTTTTACTTGTTTATATGATAATTTCTCTGCATAATATGCCCTCGATGTTTTCCTCATATTTTTCCATCCAGATATTTGTTGGGTAATTGCATCTACATTTTTTAACAAATCCTTCAATGAATCTACTAGATGTATTCTTTCTGTGGTTGAATAATTTTGATCACTCAACCTACTAATAAGATCCTCAACTTCTTTTCTATTGTTTTCAATTTCACTCCTCAAATTTTCTTGAGTGCTAGGAGGGTATTGAGAGAATGGTGGGGGAGGTTGATTTTGTTGTTGAGGTTGATTTGGTTGAGGATTTTCCTCCTCTTGTTGAGGATTTCCTAAAAATTAAAAAAAAAACATTCATTTCTAAACTAAAACAAACAAAATCAATTTAAAACTAAAAAATTCAAAACAAATACCAAACAATACTTATCTCTTGCATCTCTTCGTCGTCGTGGCACAATATTTGTGAAGAAATCCAATTGTTGTTGATGAATTTTGAAGAAATCACCTCTCCAAGAATGCGAGCGCGTAAAACAGGGTTATTAGCCGTGGGCAAAGCTAAAACACAGAAAAAAACCAAATGAGAATTGATATTTGGATTCGCTTCTTTTTTTTCTTTTAAAAAGCCATAACATGAATGTGTTATGGCTTTTTTTTCTTGTTTGGCCACAAAAGTGCAACCATCTTGGTGCACTTACCCCTCTAGAGTATCACCCAATGCAAAGGATATTTTAAAGTTAAGAATTGGCAATCGAGACCATACACCACATCCTAAACATTTTTTGGAATCAAGCCAAACAATGTTGTTCAAAAAATTATTGAAACACATAAAAATATGGAAATCTCACAAAGGACTTTTGAGGGTTTGAAGCCATTTTATTGTGTGCCTCTTAAGATTCGTAATACTTGTTGCAAATACCATGTGGAGTTTTCAATGTACTATGAGCTATTATGCTATATATGTTCTACTTTGCATACTAATGAAATGTTGCAGGAGTGTGGTGCAATGCATCTTCGAAAATCATCAAGGGACTTGCTAGATCTATTTTTATTTTCTAGAGATGATGGCTGCTTTTTCTATAGAAATGTTGTTTAAATGCAAAGTGCTCACAATGTGGTGGCTTGTCAAAGTTTGTTCAATGTTTTCATGAGAGTTCCAAACATGAATTTGGAAAGAAGCTTGTTGAGAAAAAGAGATATGAGATAGTCAAATATACTTTGCAAAGCGGAGGTGAAGGTTCTAGATGTGAGTTGGTTACAAAAGAATGCAGTGTTGCTAATTTTATTTTAGATTAAGGACAATCTTTTCTACAAGTATGCAAGGCATAGTTATAGGTCTCAATGGTTGGATCAACAATTTAGGATGTGTAAGGACTCTTTTTCGATTGGAACTATTATATAAGTGGTTGACTTTGCAGAAAACTACACAATGCAACCACAAAATGAGGTACAATATCAGTATTACAATTCCATTCAGATTACTATTTTTTTCCACATAACATTTCTAGACATGCACTTGATAGTACAAAGGAGGATTGAAAGATAATCAGAGAGTATCATTTTTATATGAGTGATGATAGATCTCACTCATTTGAGTATGTCCAACATTGTTTCGAGATTTTTTTTGAGTTCTTGCAGGAGCATGATATAGCATTGGGTCAACATCTAATTTGGTCAAATAATTGCACAAGTCAATTCAAGAATGCTCGTATGTTTTATTGGTTGAGTAGAACGTATGTAGATAGGGGTCTACCTCATATTTGGAATTTTTTCGAAGCTAGACATGGGAAAGGGGAGCATGATGGAGCAGGTGCATGTGCAAAGAGAGCTCTAGTTAAGGAGCAATTGAAGATTTTAGGAGCAAAATTTAGCGATGTACGTTCTATAGTTGATTGGTGTAGTTGACATTATCAAGGGAGGACAATTATTGTGATTCTTGATCTGCTTGATTCTTTTAGTTCGTTGAGGAGGAGGTACAATAGGTAAGATTAAGTTGTCATACAATCAAAATTCTTCAAAGATGCATTCATTTTGGAAAGCTTAGATGCGACACATGGACCATTTGGACGAGTTAGCTTGTTTTTATCGAGTTGTATTCGGTGTGAGTGGGATCAATGTGAGTCAAGTGGTGGGTGGATACATGGGTACCACGATATCTAACTCCTTTATCTCAAACAATATCCATGAAAAAATGACTGTCGGAAAGTTAGGTTATTCGACTTGCTTTCACATATACTACTATAGCTAGGACATCACACATAGTTGTTGCACCACGAGAATTAAGAGAGATTAGACTCTTTGGTTGGCTCGATGTGTACAGGTAAAGCATAAGCTAACACAACCGATGGAAGATGATGATGGGTTCATGTTTCCTACAGGTTCAGTTGTGGTTGCAGGAACTTGGTTGCGAACATATATGGTTAGAAAGAATGGCATACTTGCATTTGAAGATACGAGAAACACCAAAACCATTCTCGTAGCATTACGCACCTTGTTATAGTAATAAATATTGATTGTTGATATCATGCGGACAAAGACAAAACAACTATGGACATAGTAATGTTGATCATGAGCAATATTGGATACTCTTAAGCAAAGAGATGACCCTTTAGGCACACTTGAATAGCTTTCAGGCGGAAGGTAGAATGCTTATGTTCATTATGATTAAGTTTATTATTGTTCTTATTTAATCTTGATATTTTATATACTATTATTGCAGCCTTGGGTGTCTTTAATAGTGATATTTTGTATGCACTTTTGCGATATTTTGGCAAGATTGATCATGGACCTACTGCAACAATAGCTAGCTTTGATCCTTTCGAAGAGGTATGCGTCTTTTATAGTTTGCATCACTAGCTCATCATCATTCAAGTTGTTTAGATTAATATAGATATGCTATTCTAAGCATATTTTCTATTGTCACAATATAGATCTCTCATTTTCCCACTTTGCATCACATTCAAGGTATCGTTCTTTTATAGTTTTCCTCGGTTGAGTACGTAAGCATCACGGTCTTGAGAAATAGACCTTCAAGATTGCCTTTGGCACTTTGGACTCTTAAGGAAATCGCTAGTCAATGTAGCTCGAGGTGATTGGTGTATTTGGGTTGCAGGGGGAGCCATACTAGTATGCGCGTGCCGTGGATGTGTTGGAATAGTCCATTTGGTCATACGAGCTGTGGAGTGAAAGTTGCACCACTTTGCAACTTTACAGTGCTTGCATTTGGCAACTTTTCCCTCCACTGAAAAGTCATCACCACAGGAAAATGCCTCCAAGATATGAAAAAATAAGAGAGGTTTTTCTAGATGGTCCCAACATGATCCCATAGCCTTAGACGAAGAGTCTATAAGCATCACTGTCTTTGAGAAATAGACCTTCAAAGATTGTTGTCTTTTAACACTTTTGACTCTTAAGGGAAATCGTCGATCCAATGTAGCTCAAAGTGATTCGGTGTATTTGGGTGCAAGAGAGGACCATCCCTAGTGTAAATGTACCCATTCGAACGTGTTGGAACAGTCTGTTTGGTCGTATGAATTGCGGAATGAAATTTGCACCACTTTACAACTTTACATTGCTTGCATCTGGAAACTTTTCCCTCCACTGAAAAGTCATCACCACAGGAAAGTGCCTCTGAGATAGAAAAAACTGAGAGAGGTTTTTCTAGATGGTCCCAACATGATCCAATAGCCTTGGACAAAGAGTATGTAAGCATCATGGTCTTTGAGAAATAGACCTTCAAAGATTGCTACCTTTTAGCACTTTGGACTCTTAAGGGAAATCGTCGGTCCAATGTAGCTCGGAGTGATTCGACATATTTGGGTGCAAGAGAGGACCATCCCTAGCATAAACCTACCCATCTAGACGTGTTGGAACAGTCTGTTTGGTCGTACAAGCTACAGAGTGAAAGTTGCACCACTTTGCAACTTTACATTGCTTACATCTGGAAACTTTTCCCTCCACTAAAAAGTCATCACCACAGGAAAATGCCTCTAAGATAGAAAAAACTGAGAGAGGTTTTTGTAGATGGTCTCAACACGATCCCATATGCTCGAATAGAGTGTCTGTAAGCATCAAGGTCTTCTAGAAATAGACCTTCAAAGATTGCTGCCTTTTAGCACTTTGGACTCTTAAGGAAAACTAGTGGGCAACATGGTTAACTTCTTCACAAACTTGGTTTGAAGTAATTTCATTCTTTTTTGTGCATTTAAAATGGAGTTTTAAGCCTTCCACCCTAAAAGTGACCTCTAAATAACTTCAAACACCTTAACTACCTCATTCTTATTCATTTTTTTTGCAAACAAGCATTTTCATTCGAAGAGGCTGAGTTTTGATTTTTTCTTGTTGGATTGAATGCGGACCGTGACACAACTTTTTTTTTTCTAAAATTGTTCAACATCATTGAACTAAGAATTTATCACACATCTGCAAAGAAACAAAGGAGTACCACAAACTAAAACACATTACACTTCGGTTCTCACTAACTTGATGTACTCTTCAACATCTCTCTTCTCTAAAAGCAACCTCTAAATCACTTCAAACACCTTAACTACCCTAAAACCGACCCTAAAACCGACCTCTCAATCACTTCAAACACCTATATTAAGCTACCACTCTCAAGACCAATGTAACAATGATACAAAATAATGCTTTGAGTTTGAAAGATGGGTCACTTTCCTACTTTGGGTGGGATTTCAGACTCTCTAATACTATCATGCATTTCTTTCATTCCTTGTGCCTCCACCTCCCACTTCCTTCTCTTGTGGGCCTTTGAATTTTTTCCTTTCCATTCGCATAACACCCTAATACCTTGACCACCACTTCTCAAACCATACATTCCTTTTTGGATCTTTGGGCCTTTTGATGATGTCTTACGTTTGTAAAAGAGCCAATGGGGTATCCTAATCCTCAAACCCCTAGATCCCCATTGTCTTGTTTCCTAACACCCAAGAATCCCATCGCCTGAACCCTTGATGTTGGACCTTGGGATAATTATTTGCTTGAACTTAAAGCAATCATTTCCCTAGATCTCCACACTCAAGCACGCACTTTCACAAAACCTCACCATTTGAATGGACTCCACCCATGACCACGACTAACCAAGAATGCAATTAATGAGCCCAAATTTGAATGTGAGAAAATGGCAAGAAACTTTGGACCCATGTTGGGCCTTCAACCTCTATATAAGGAATAAAACTTCATTAGTTTGGATAATCTTTGGACATCATCTCAACAAATCCAAAATTGCAAAGTCAGACACTTGTGTTCACTTGTTGAATCTAAGGACAAAAACCCTTAGGTTATGGAGATTTTTCGATGAAACCCCATTGGTTTCCTAGAGTTTGGAGGATGAAACTTGTTTGGATTTTTGAGGAAAATTTCACAGAAAGGTTGCATCTGTATGCCAAGCATAGTGGATTTCAGCATCCCAATATTTTTCTAATTTTTTTTTTTATCATTGTAATCTGGTTATGAGCAAACAATTGAAGCAAAAAAATTGTAATCATGAAGTGAGTTATTTGAATTAAATACTCTATTCCAACCAACTTATATGTGTAGATCTATTTATCATCCGTGAATGTTTTAGATCTAAATATCTTGTTTAAATGTTTTGGCTGATTTTCATTGAATTATTCCAAATCTAAGAAATTTGTATGAATAATTTAGTTAAGGATCATTGCATTTATCATTGAGCCTATGGTCAAATGTTCTCATCCTATGACATAAGTCTTGAATTGCTTTAATCAGTTCTGACAAGTCATGACCTCTTGATTGGGAAGGTTGTAACTCCCTCATTCATTCAAACAACCAGATGTATGTTTGTTGACAATATCAAATAAAACCTCCAGCCAGGGTCTACTAGTGTAGGGAGAAGCAATGCATGAAATTTTCTTTTTGATTTGGGCTAAATGTGATTAGGACAAGCCCTGACAGGGTTGTATCAAAGCCCAAGAGAGAGATATGTTGAGGAAGAAAATAGAGAAATTATAGTGAAAATGTGCATTAGCATGTCTCATTTTATTTATAGAAGAAAGTACAGTGCACAACAATCAAGCAAAAGCTAAAATCCATCTATGAAATAAATTACTCACTATCAAAACTAACCTTCAAATTAAAGAAGAATTTAAGAAGTTATATTTTCATATAACTTCTTCAAATGTATTTAAATTATTGTACAAGGAACATAAAATATTAGAGATGCACTTTCCAAGCAATGTTGTTTTCCTATCGGTTTATGTAAAACATAATTATTGTGGGGATTCTACTTAAGATTCAATTAATCAAGGAAATCAGAAATGTTTTGGAGTTTTGTTCTACCAATGCAGTTATTTTCTATACTAACCATTATGGAGAAGCGGTTTATACAAATTTTCTTTGTGAAAAATACATTGTGATTAAATTATTTGTTTAAAAGTTATGTATTGCTTTTTATTTTCTAAAAGAATCCATATTTAGATGGTGTTGCAGTCAGATAAACATCTATTTTTCACAGAGCTCACAACTTTTAATAGTATTCTTTTCCTAAATTTCTAGGTCAAAGTGCATGATGATGTCATTTCATGCCTGCAAATAATTGAATCTTCTAGTCAACAAATGGTCACAACATATTGGGATGGAATGATTAAAATATGGAACATTGATGAAGGCAGAGGTAGTTGGGCAACAAATTTTGGCTCATCTAAGAAGACACAAAGTGCCAATAAGTATATGAAGAATGGTCATATGATATATTATTAGTATTCATATGGGAGTCTAGCCATATTAATTTTTTGAAAAAGGTGAATTTATGTCATATAAAAAAATTGATGGTTACAAATGGACCACCAAATTTACTAAGGCATGGGAAAGTTGACAAAGAAGAAAATCAGATGGTGTAGGGTTAATCAGATGAGTATCTAGTTGTTACTTATGCAATGTGAAATAATGCTTTGAGTTTGAAAGATGTGCAATGCAATGTAATCAGCAATATGAATATAAACTACATAATATTTAACCATTCTTTTTATGCTATTGTACATTGATATTTAACCATTGCTTCAAAGAGTTTAATCATGCACATGAGGAGGAAACTAAATTTCTATTGTCAACTTCTATATATATCAAATTATCCAATAATCAAGTGTATGTCCATATACAAAAATGGCATCAACGCCAACTCAAACAAAGTTTTACAATATGTGGCATATGCCATCTTGGTATCTATTCAAAAGTTACATGCCAAATATCATCTCATCTAAACTATTGGTGGATCTCATCAAAAATGGAGCCTCTTTGAAGCACTTGTTGGCTCACGGTAGTTACTGAAAAAGTCAAACCACAATTGAGATTAGTTATACTATATAATTTAAAATTGAATAATTAATATAAAAATCAATACAAATTGAATTATAATTGAAATCTTGATTACCTAAAATATACGTCTCTTTGAAGGGTCAAGAGTCCTAGAATATAACCCTCTCAAAGAACTGACCAAACCAACTTTTGTAACGTCAATCTACATATGTGAACAAAACCATGAAATTGATCCAAGTTAGCATAGAATTTTTTCAGTAATAAGAACATATTTACAAACTCGTAAATGTGCCCTCTTTAGGTTGATCTTTTTTTGTATCTCCTTTAGGTGTCTCAACACCTCCTCCTTGAGGTGTTTCAACACCTCCTCCTTCAGGCGTTTGAATACCTACTCCTTCGGGTGTTGTGACACTTATCAACAATGATGTATAACTCACAACCGCCTGTACATAAAAATGACAAGTACATATGAAACTACGAATCTATGTCAATGTATGTATAATCAATAAAAGATCTTATAAATTTTAATTCAATCAAATTTGAGTTCAATTACCTCTCCCTTATCCAACACTGTGCCTCCATAGTCTGGAGAGTGTCGCACCTCGATCGCACTAGGTGTTTGCTACAAGCAGAGAGTAAGATAAACATATAAGTTAATATATAATTTCATTATTGACAATTCAAATGACAAGCAAATATATAGTAAAAAAATGTAAATGAGTGAGTGAGAAAATACATATTGTGTGCATGTCGAGGCCAAATGAAATGGCCCTAAGGGTGCTATCAGTCACCTGTGTGAGCTCCTACTCAGACATTAACTGTTAAATAGACCATGTAAATAAATATTAGTACTTGATACTATCTCTTATTAATATTCATTTTTAAAAAAATGCAAGTTATGAATTTACACCTTAAATGTTACTTATGTAACTACTCCAATGTCCACCTCGCTAGTAGGAGAGGAATCTGTTGGGTGTGCTCCACTCCCCTGCGTGTGATATTCTATAATATCCACATCCTGGATGTCATAATCAGAAGTGTCTAATGGATGCTCAGGGGGCTGTACAATAGGACCCAAACATATTTGTTGGAACATATTGCAAATATGTGGCACACAAATATGTGGACCCGAGGAGGATGATTCAGCAGCACTGGATCCATCGCCAAGATCACCAGACTGTGGCTGAGCTACTGAAGAAGCATGGGAAACCAAAAGACCACTCAAAGACTGAATGGCCTGAATAGTTTGTGTGGCTGCATCCTCCGTAATATCTGGATGTTGTACTGGAGGTGGCGGAGGAAGGGGAGGATGGGGAACATGTGGGTGCCTAACTACTCTAGCTGCCCCTGGCCTATCCTGAGGCATACCTCTACCAACGCCTTGGAAGGGTTTAATGTCAAAGTAATTGACATGATGCCCTAACAAAAACTCAGCATATAATTTTTTAATAAAGTAAAAAGGTACATCAAGATTATTGTTGGGTGGTTTATCAAAAACCATACACCAACGATCCCAAAAGTTATCTACTAACCCTATGTGTACCATTTTATAGAAAGTTTTGGCTTATTAACGCATTAAATTTGGAAAACCGGTCTTGGGGTTAATAAATAAGGCTATTTGGGCTTTTGTTATTTGGAGATCTTTCACATCATCATAGACAATCCACATGCATAATATTGCCTCATGGTTTCTCGCCACGACTGAAATGCATTATGTTGGGTGGAGAGGGTTTCTACATTTGTAATTATTCCTGTCAATGTGGTTGACATACGGGATAATCGAGGGATTTTCCTATAAACATCACAAATGCCCATCAATTGCTCCAATTTTTCATGAATTAACTCTTCAATTGATGGCCGCGGAGGTGGTGGAGCATTTGGCATTTCTGCATTTTGATTCTCAGCTGGTGGATTTTCATTTTCAACTGGTGGAATTTGTGAATTTTCATTCTCAGCAACCATAATGCCTGATTAAAGTTAAAAAATAATTAATCTAAAATTAGACAATATAAATGAAACACTATTTTTAAATCAAAATCCATTAAAAACTTTCATTTTTTTATCAAAATCTATTTTGAACTCAATTGTTTCATAAAAATTCAATCAAAAACCCTATTTTGAAAAAAAATCCACAAAAGCCATTCATTTTTTTTTATCAAAGTCCATTCTCAATTCAAATTTTTCATAAAAAATTCAATCAAAAACCCTATGACAGAAAAAATCCACAAAAATCATTTTTATCAAAATCTATTCTAAACTCAATTTTTTTTCACAATCAAAAACCCTTTTTTTAAAAAAAATCAACAAAAAACCATATGAAATTATTCAAATCAAAATCAAAATTGAATCAAATAAAATAAAAATAAAAAAACTTACCTTTCCAAATCAAATTTAGCCTATATTGGATATTCGTTACGCGAAGAATGGATGCACTATGCGCCCGTGGGTTCTTCTCAGCCGAATGACTTCAAAAAAGTGACATAATTTTTTAATATATACTTTTTACAAATCAGATATTTGATCCAAATCGGATATCTGATTTAGATCGGATATCCGATTTGTAAAAGTAGGTTTGGTGTTTGGTATGGTGACATCCGAGCCTAAAAAAAGTCAACATGTTCTTTTCGCATTTTTTCGGTCGATGAAAGATGTGTTTTTTTCCTCATTGCCACTTTTTGGCCCACCATTAACCTGAATATACCCTATATATATTTTTATATTTTGATTAGTTTTAATATATATATATATATAATGCAAGTAGGTTGTTCAAGTTAAAAAAGAGGTTGATTGGTCTCAAAGTCTAGTCTCCCCCCAAACCAGTGGTATCAGAGGGTGTCTCACGCTAATGTCATTAGTCACATGAATTTTTTTTACCAGACACACTACAGTTTATAGGGGGACAAATACCCAACTGATTCCTGCAGTCTAAAAAAAAAAGAGATTCATTAGAAATTTTAAAAAATAGTAAAATATGATAATAAAAAAATAGAAAAATATATGGTGCACTAGAGGAGAGAATCCTCTTCAAAAAGGTATAGTTTGTTTTTTTAAAATTAAAAAAAGTGAACAATACATTACGTCAAATGAAAACTATCAAATTCTGGTAAGTATGACTTTAGAATGTTATTATGAGAAAAATATAGACCAAATTTTTTAAAAAAATCAAGATAATATGAAGTTTTTTTCTATTTGTTTCTTGACGTCAACTAAATGTCACTTTTTCTTGAAATTTTTAGCATTTAAAATTTTTCTCTCAAATTGATAAAAAAATATCAACACAATTTTTTTAAAATCTAAAAAATTACGGGAATAAACTTCAATAAGAGTTCTACATTTTATTAGTTTACATCATTTTGAAATTCAAAATGTATAAAGACCACTTTTATCTGTTCAAAGTTGAGAATTATTTTTCATGTTAGTCGATTCCTTTATAAAGTGTGACACATATTTGTACTTTTACCCGTCTCTTACATAAATTTATACCCTCTTACAAGTTGTCATAAGAATCCCTATAAAATAGTGTAATGTCCCCATTTTTGTGAGAATTAGAGTTTGGAGGATTAGTCTATCATTTGACCCTCATAGGCTAATGGGGTTGTTTAGAGGGTCCTATTTGGAAGTTATCTAGTTTCCTTTTCCTTCAGAGAAAAGTTTGGTTCAGGATGGCCTTCGTTTGGTGATTCAGGACTCAGTTTCACACACTTACTATTTATAGTAAGTTAGCAGGTGGGGATAGTCCAGTATTTCTATTTATAGTAAGGCACTTGAACGTGTGATGATTTCAGTGTTGATCTCAGTTTTCAGTCAGCCTAGTGAAATAAGAATTAATGTGCAAGTTATATTATTTAATTATTATTAAAGGCAACTTTACTAATAATTAATCATTAAAAGTATATTATAATGTTATATTATAACTTTATGTTTAAAGGGGTCATTTAATGACTTAAAGCACATTAAATGATTAATTAAAAGGGCACCCACTTGAAGGAGTTATTTTATAAAGTCTAAATGCACATTTAATATGATTGAAAAAGAAGCTTCTAGATGGGTCAACTTCTTCTTCAGAGATTATAAAAAGAGATCAACCGAGGCTATTGGAAGAATCCAAGATTTGATATATAATTTGAAAAAAATTGTTGTGGAGATGAAGAAACCTAGGGTTTATGCAATTTCTACATTTTTTTATCAATGGGAACACAAACTATCATTGATTGGAAAAACTGAGGCTGTAAAAGATCTTTCAAAGTGTTGCTCATGGATTGGCTTCATCTAGGAGTCAACATTGTACTTTATCAAATTTATAGGAGGGATTCAGAATAAGGGTTTCACCATCTTTTCAAGATCAGAAGATTGTTTCTGGTGAATATTTCAAGTAAAATTTCAAATGCAAAAAAAACATCGAACCAACAATTGTAAAATTAGGTCAAGGAGAACTAGGGTTCTTACAGTGGTATCAGAGCGGTTTCCTGCCATCCTATGTGGGAAATTACAATTTCATGAGCAGAAAGAAAAAATTTCTGAATATCAAGATTTTAAAGTTCTTTGAACTTGGTTATATCTAGTGATTGTATTAATCTGATTATTGAGCTTTTTCAAAGATTCAAAGGAGGCCACAATTTTCTTTAAGAATCAGTTCATGGTTTGTAGAGAGTCATGTTTTCTGTAAAAGATCAAATTCAGACAATAAAAGAAAATTTTTGCTTTTTGTCAGGTTTTGTATATCTGTCAAGCCATTATTTTGGTGTACATTCTGCTACCAATCCCTTGTGGGATATTACCATATGATGACAAAAAATTTGGAGGCACAAAAGATAAGTCTTTGTAGATAAGACAATATTCATAAGGGGATGAATTAGAGAAAGAGACAAATTTAAGGTATATTCAATTTTTGAGGAAATTGTATTTCAATTTGTAAAAGACGTCCCATTTGCAAAAGTTTGGGAGTCGCTTGCAATAGATAGAGAAAATATTTTAAAATCCCTTTCCACGTTGGCAAAGTAAGACAAAACAAGGAGTTGGGACCTACTAGTGTGCATGCTTAAGAAGACAAAAATAAGACAAAGTTTGAGAATCACATCAAGCAATATAAAGGAATCAAAATTATATCTGAAGAAGGGCATCTCTCCTCAGACCTATTAGGTGTTGCTTGGTGTAGCAAATGCTATATATTTTAGAAAAGACAAATTGGCAGTTCCTTGGTGGAGGAAAAAGACAAGCGCACTAGAGACAAAGATTTGTCAAATTCAATTCTATATTTGAAAAGGAAAAGTCATCTTAAAGGGACGTGATTGAAGAGGTGGAAAATTTTGTTTGCACAACATTATTATCTCAGACAAGCAACATAATGGAATTTAGAGGGAGTTATTATTGTAAAAAAAGATAATTGTAGTTCTCAAAGAAATACGATTCAAGACTCATCCACATAAAACAATATTTTATGATCTATGGCAAATTGAAGGAGCTATCTTGATTATCAGGAGCATCTTTCTTTTCTAAAGCGAACTATAGAGGATCTATTGTTGAAGAAAGTCACATCCTTGAAAACATTGAAGGGGCATTTGCTTAGCATCCAGAAATCTACTTGAATAGGAATATTGAATGTTCGGAGCCTACGTGTCAATTAGAACAGTCTTTTAGAAGTTTGAAATGATATTTCTGAATGTGTTTTGTTATTTCAATCAAAGTTTGAATATTGTCCTTTAGTTCTAAGTTATCAAGTTCATGATCATTGCTCTTGCATTCAGTTTGCATTGTTTAAGCATTGCTATGATATGAGTTTGATGAAATAGAATATCTATCAAACTAAAAACAATAAAAAAACTATAGTGGTATCAGTGGGACAGTGAAGGTCATCATGGAAAAGTTGTTTAGCAATAAAAAAGCATGGAAAGAAATTGAACAAACACAATAGAAGATCAGTCGCAATTTGCAGTGTTTAGATGATGAAATGGTTGCTTATAAAGAGTACCTTGCACTTCCACAAAAGATTATAAATGATCTTTCCTTCGCCTGCTATATGGAGCATCAAGTGGATTATAGCAAGCAAAAAATAAAATCAAAGAAATGCAAGTAGCCAAGTGTAGAGAGCATCTTGAACAATAGCCAGCAGAAACTTATGCTTTCACAACAAATATTAGCTCGTAGCTTGTAGCAGTATGAAGATTCCATTTCAATAAAAACCTCATCACAAAGCAAAAATGAGAGGCTTGGTGTGTCAAGTGAGGTATATAAAAGTCTCTATGACGAGTTTGGTTTAAAAAGTAATAAGTCAGCAGATAATGTTTTTCAACCTACAGGTGAACATGGGGTTGAAACTGAAGTGGTTGTTGATAAGGAAATTTTACAACATGAAAATAGTATGGTGGAGCCCCAGAATGATACTCACAACACTCAAGAGGTTGTTATCAGTCATGATAACAATTTTGATTTTGATGATGGCAGTCCTTTGCTTGAGCATAATGATGATTTAGAAGTCATGGTAAGTGCAAAGAATGTTGTGGGATAACCTTTGAATATTGGCACACATTTTATAGGTGTTAAACATGAAGATAGCATGGAAAATATGAACCATAGAAATTTTTATTTTCATGACAACAGTAATGAATCTTTGCATCAACATGAGACAATAGTGATTTCACGAGTGGATGATGTGTCTACAGAGTTTCCAAATGTTGGTACTCAAGATTTGGGTACAAATGATGAAATTTATGATGAAGATCCATGCCACTTGAATCTGATTTCATATAAAACCTTAGAAAATGAAACAATTTTTTTTATTTATTTGCAATGAATCTTGGGATCATGATTTGGATGGACATGCAGTTGCTTTGGAAGAAGACGTGTGCAAGGATATTATCATAACAACTTCTATTTTTCTAGTTGAGCCATCCTATGAGGTACCTAGTAGTTGTACCTTAGTTGTTGAGGTGTGCACAGTTGATAGCACACATGAGGCTGCTTATCGTGAGGTGAGTGATGTCGGTTCAACCTCATATCATACTACAGATTTTGAGTCTGAGAACTTTCACGGGAGTCATAAGCTATAGATTCCTCATCATTTGGTTGGGAAACTAAAGGTGAATGATAGTATGATTTCCATAGCCATAGAGCATTTTGATGTTGCTCGTTAGATGTTGGCTACTTTTGATTGGAGCATGCCTATGATAGATGAGCATGATGATAATGGACTTTCCCTAGTAGAGTTCCATGCACTCTGAGAAGCTATTGGGATAATGAAACATAATTATTTTTAGCTACTTGTAGATAGGGACTATCTTCTCGAGTGGGATTGTACTTGTTATGATGCACTAAAGGGAGGAGGTTGATGAGCTCACTCATGAGCTTGAGGTGACTATGGAATTTTTGAAGAGCACCCAATTGGCCCTTCAAGAGTCATAGTCATGGATAGAGGAGCTTATTGTGGAATTGAGTTTGGCATAGTCTTCACCATCTCTTGATATAGTTTAGGTTTCCATGGCAACAGTTGATGAGGAGCATGTATCCATGGATTTTGGTTGTGAGAAGGTTGAGGATGTGGTTACATAGGTGCAATTGACACAGATGGGATGATTGCATTGGTTGAGAGTTACAGGGAATCACATGTTTCACCAAGGTCTCCTGAGGCTAGTCCCATGACAAGTGATGCAGAGTAGATTAGTGATAGCTCTTGTGACACAACAATTGATTCACCAGAGAGTTGTGTGACAATTCACGACACTACTCCATTTTCTTCATAGGAGATATGCAGAGTATCATCTTGTTGGGAAATTGGTTCTTATGTTGATTCGTTTCCTTCTCCTAGAAGAAAATTAGTCATTTCATCCCATGCAGCTGATTATGATCAAAAATTTGTTGAGCCAATCTAGGAGTACGATTCAATTTGTTGTTCCAAGGATTTAGAGATGGACGATTTAGATCAACACAGAGTGATTGTGCAATTTGTGAACAATCCATTATTTGAGTCTGATTGTGGATTGGTCTATGATAATCCACTCTTCGAGTTGGAAGCCAATCACACTCTTGATACTAGTTCAGGGTTGTGCAATAGTCGCAGTGTTTGGGATCATTCCAGTGCATCAAGATTCCAAACAAGGCTCATGGAGGAGTTTTACAGTGTGTACACAGTGATGAGTGCTTATACTTTTTCCTTTGATCCACCTGTACATAATTTAAATTCGATGCACAATTATTGTGTGTAGGGTGATTCTCTTTGTGCAGTCGAGGGAAGCAAATCATTTTTGTGCACATAGTTACCATCTTTAGAAGATGAGATTAGAGGCTGCAAGTATTCAAATCAATTTTTAGTACGGGATTACTTGCAGGATCAGAGGATGGACTACCATCATGCTGGTGAGTACTTGATGGAGTTTGCCACTTCCGGGGTTCAATGGGAGGCAGAGCTTCCAAGAGGTAGTAGTGGCAGTGGGCATGATGGCTTGGTTAGTTATCACATCCATTGGATTTTAGTAGGAGTTGTAGAGAGATATTGTGTTATTGATGCTTTCAGATGTTCTTATCTCTACATGACAAATGGATGTGAGGTTCGGTATTTTTGGGATCCAGGTGGCAATAAGTTTGGCACTGTGTATTGGATGGGTCCCATTGGGTTACTTCACTATCTACAACATGATGAAGTGGAGATCAAATTTGAGCAATGGAAGTCTGAGGGTGTTTTTCATAGCAAACTTCTATTTTGGATTTCAGATCCAAGTATATTTTGTTGGACACTCCCCAGTGTACGGTGGGATCCTTCATGTGCATTAGGGTTCTAGTCAGATTTCATTGGTGAGTATTGCAGTATGTACATGATGTGGATTGCTCACAGCTTCGCATTTGGTTCACATGTACATGAGTTGAGTTCGATGCACATTTTTAGTGTGCATGGATCAAATAGTTGGTTTGTTGTCTCTCTTTACGCAGTTGAGTTTATGTTGGTGTTGCAGCAGTTGTGTTCATATGCAGTACTTTTCACAGTCTAATTTTGGACCTTCGGTGGACTAGTGTTTCTTTGCAATAGAGATTGCTTGGGGACAAGTAATTTCAGGGAGGGAAGACTGTAATGTCCCCATTTTTTGCAAGCATCAAAGTTTGGTGGATTAGCCTATCATTTGACCCTCGTAGGCTAATGGGGTTGTTTAGAGGGTCCTGTTTGGTAGTTATCTGGTTTCCTTCTCCTTCAGACCAGAGTTTGGTTCAGGATGGCCTTTGTTTGGTGATTCAAGACTCAGTTACACACACTTACTATTTATAGTAAGCCAATAGGTCAAGAGAGTCCAATATTTCTATTTATAGTAAGGCACCTAGACGTTTGATGATTTTAGTGTTGTGTTGGAATTGTGTGCCTCAATCCCATAGGCTGAAAACATTTTGTGAGCAATTTCGGTGAGACTATGGAGATGTCTAGCCGACCTACTAGTTGATCCTGACTATCGCTATGACCTCCTGAATGTCTTGGCGATCGGCATCTGAAACCTTTGGCATACCCTTGGACAGTCGGGATGATGTCTTGGTGATGATATAAAGTCTTTCCGATATCGGCGTGACCCTTGGTCTATCTGGCCGATGTGGTAATGAACATGACTTGCTTCTATTGGTATGAAGTCCTGGCGATTGGGAGATGTCTCGCCGACGGAGATACAAGTATTTGTTATCGGGTGCCTAATGGATGTTGGGGAGACCTACAGTGACTGGAGTCATCGATGTAACCCGTTTGCTTCAATATGAAGTCTTAGCGATGGAGGGTTGTCTCACCGAATGGTTATACTTTGTGAGACTTTGGTGTAACACATAAGGCTTCGGTATGAAGTCTTGACGAATGTGGAAAGTCTCACCGACAACATGAGGGGTCATCGGTTCGGTGTGACTCTTGGCAAATAGTGAAACACATCGGTATGACTTGAAGGCTTCGGCATGAAGTCTTGGTGACTCATGTTTGTCTCACTGATGCTCATCGGGGTAACTTGGGAGTCTCGGTAAGAAGTCTTACCGATGGTGGGTTCTCTCGCCAATAGGTGTGAACATCGCTGTAACCTCTTGGCGATAGAGAGAAGTCTTGTCGACTGTTATATGGATGCCGATAAGAATGCGATGGACGACAGAGGTTTCGCTATGACTTTGGAACCTTGGTATGATCTCCTAGTGAATGTGGAATGTCTAGCCGATGGTAGGTCTTCGGTATGACTTAAAGGCATCGATATGATGTCTTGGCAAAGAGTGATTGTCTCGTTGATGAGGCAGTCCATTGTCGGTATGACTCTGGGCGACTGTTCGGTATTCTGCTCGGTATGACCTTTGCCTAAGTCTTGCCGACAGTGACATCGGTATGACACAAAGAGCTCGGTATGATCTCTCAATGAAGGGTGATGAGTCTCGCCGACTGTTGTATGCACTCAAAGTAACACATAAAGGCTCGGCATGATGTCCTAGCGAGAGCGGTATGTCTTGCCGATGGTATGACATTTCGATGTGACCTTGATATCGATATGTGGTCTCACCGAAGAGCGATAGTCTTGCTGATATGATTTCTGAGGTTGATGCACCTTGTAAGATCGATATAACCTCTTGCTGATAGTATGAACTCTTGGCGATATCGAATGTTGGCTGAGTTGGCATCGGGGAGACACTGTTAGTGTCTCACCAACATGCCAACACAGGTTGAACGCCTTTGACCATTTGGATGACTATCCTACATGGTGTGACCTGGACGTATTATCTTCTATGCAAGGAAGTGGAAACATCTATGATGCTGAGCTAGATGATTCGATAGTTGTGATCCGACAGTTGGAAACAAACCATTTCATAGAGTCTGTTGAGAAAAATGCTGGTAAGCAAAAAGCTAAAGAGTCGACGAGAAGTGAAGGCCAAGAGGCTGGCTAGATGGTCGGGGGTCTTGAGGCCGGAACAGAGGAGAAGAGAGAGCTCCTGATCATGAATCATGTTTGACTTCTCTTATGTTGATCTGCACTGTATATGTGATGGTATTGTAACAGTGCAAAGATTGTTTAGTTTGAGAGGGTGATCAGAAACTGTATAGGGAGATCTGTTGCTACTAGTTGTATCCAGAATGAACAAGATGTAACCTCTGAAAGGCTAAGAGCTTGATACTGTATTGTAACTTTTTGTTACTGAATAATACAATGGCTCGATCTTTGGAGTGTGGGGTTTTTTACCCGAAAGGATTTTCCCCATGTAAATCTTTGTGTTTTGATTTATGTCTTATCTTTCATCTGTGTTGATTTTGTTTCTAGAATCTATCATTTCTTGTTGTTGAATTTACATGTGATTCTCTCAGAAGGATTAATATGGGAATTAACTATGTCTATTTCCGCTTTAGGACATAGTTGTATGTGTCTTTGAGGTAATCAAATCAAAATGAAAGTTACCAAAGGCACTACTATTTGGAGTTTTATTAGATGCACTCCATTGTTTTTCCTTACAAGTGGTATCAGAGCCTTCTTCTGGTTGTTGGTTCTGGATATTTCTCTTGTGAAGATTTCTTAGCTTGTTAGGCTGGAAGAAATCTGGAGGAATGAACTAATGTATTGATCCTTTGATGAGTGGAAGCCTTGTGGTATTCTGAGACAACATGTAGCTTGAAGGATGGTCAAGATGGAAAAGGGAGTTGATCATATTGTGATCTGTGTCTCTTGGCTGGTAGAGGTTTAACCTTGGAGTATGAGGTGGATTTCTTTGCTCTGTGGTTGTGCAGCAGTAAAGCTTTCATATTGGTGTCTGTGTGACAAGCCCCTAGGTGAAATGGAGAAGCCTATGTTGTTTCTCAATCTTGGAAGAGAATGCTTATGCTAGGTGGTGTTTCCTGGTGTTGGACGGCATGGTTTCCTGTCAACCTCGAATACTTAAAGGCTATGAAGTTAATCATTAGATGATTTGCAAGCTTCTAAAATAGCCTTTCTTTCTTCTTGGATGCATGTACATGTTGGTGGTTCAATTTTGGCCTGAAAGGGGCCTGGTTTCTCCTGAACTGCTATTTTTCTTTCGAAGGATGATTTGTACTTGCATGGCTCTGTGGTTTTGCAGGTTTTACATGGTTAAGCAAAACTTGTAAACATGTAGAGTTGTTGTTAAGCTATTGTCTAGACACTGGCCTTTTGGGGTGTTACTGGATGGAATAGTTGCAGTTCTACATGCATGTTTGGTGCATGGCTTGGGGAGGTGTGTTTTCTTCTTTACATGGGAGTGATGGTACATGATTTGTCACTCAACATTCTTGTGGCGGTTCTTGTGGGTTCCTTGATTATGGTGCTCGTTGTGGACATGATTGGCAAATCAAGTTTGGCATAATCTAGTGTTTGAGTCATGTTGCCTATGTGGATATTCTCTTTGAAATCTTAGTGTTGCAGTTTTTAATGTGATGATGGGTTTGCATGTTCGATGTTTGTGATCTACGAGTTATGCGGTTGATGGATTAGCTACTCATTGGCTGTAGTGAGATAACTTAGATGTGGATTGTCTTTATCCATGAGGATTGATTCATTGTTGGTGCAGACTTGTTAGTTGGCCTTGTCGTTGGTCACTTGTGGTTTGATGTGATTGTTTTGAGATAAGGGGATGGATACTATAGAGTACCTAAATAGTCAGTTATGGGAACCTGAAGCAGTTGGTCATGATGCTTGGAGAGTTCGGATGTCACGTTTCAGTGGGAGCTCTAGCAGTGACTGTGGATTCATCACATGGTGGTGAATGGTCTTCTTTAGTGTTGCAGATGTTTCTAGGGAGAGCTTTTAGATCCTATTGCTGTAGAAGGATTCTTTCACATTTGCATGGACATCATTTGAAGATGTGCAACATCTTGGAACCATGGAGGATGCTTGGAGTCTTTGGCTGAGGTGTTGGTGGTGCTTGACAGGTGATGTTGGTTTTGAGTCTGTTTGCTTTATGTCATACTCTTTGTGCACTAGAGTTTTTGGCATTGTGCATTGTACTTGAGACAATGGAGAAGTCTCTTGAAGCATGGGATCTTGTAAGGGGATGTGTAGATCACGGTGTCATGATAAGTTCCGGATTCAGCTAATTGGAGCTTTGACAGTGATCTGGTAATTCTTTGTGTATCGGGTGCTTTGATTATGTGCTTGATACTTCGTGATAGTGCAGTAATGCAGTTGAAGTTTAGCATGAGATGATCGGTTGCTAGTACTCATGGATACACGAAGAATAAGGTGAGGCTATTTTTCTCTTATGAGAGAAGTATTGCTGCTTGTTACTCTTGTTAAATTTTTTCAGAAAAAAGTCCGAAAAGCCTACACCTTAGTTGAATGAGAGTTCAATAAGAGACCTATGAGGAGATTGCTCTTGGATTAGTCATGATGACTTGTTTATCTTGAAGGAGTATTCTCATTCCCACTCTTGGTCTACTCGGTAGTTTATCTGAAAGGTATTAGGCCCATTATATTTCTCAGATGTGTTTTATTAAGTTCACTTTCATGATATGGATCTTGAATTACTGTTTAACATTTGGTTCTAGAGGATTCATAGTGGAAGTTGCATAGTTTTTTTTATCTCCTTGAGTTTTTGTGTTATGTCATTTACTAATGAGAATTGGTAGGAGATGATACATGGGCTGATTTCCTGAAATGGGAAATGAATTAGCTTGATCTTCTTTAAGAAGCTTACATCCATGTTGATTACATGATACTAGAAGTTGGTTTGATCTTGGTGATTGAACAAATGGATGTTGTTAAGGTTTGTCTTTTGGGATGTGAAGAAGATCATTCTTGACACAACTGGCTGTTAGAAGTGTATGAAGGAGGATGTTCTATAGGAAGATGATGTGCAGAGTTTCTCTCTGTGGCCATGAAGGTTTGTGGTGAGAGAAATGTTTCTTGTAGTAGTTTGTTGCAGGTTGTGCATGTCATTGTGGATATTTCCTTGGTACTACTAGGTTACATTTTCTATGTGCTGGTATTGGTAGACTTGTGATTCCTTTGATCTTTCAGATTTGGATTACTCAGGCAATGGGAGTTCCTATATGTTGTCTTGTCTTCTTCGACTAGTTGACACTAGAACTTGTATTTGCTATTAAGAGATTGGCAGAAGTTTACTAATGTTGATACCTGTGAGGTATGTAAGATTGGATGCAATAGCACGAGCTGTGGATGCTATTTTCAGTCGTGTGGGTTTATCAGTTGGATGGAAGCAGTCAGTCTGATTGTTGTTCTAACTGGTGTTTTTTATCTTGTTTCTGGATAATGACTTCACTGTTGTGTTCTGTTTGAAGCTTTGAAGTTCATATTGCTTTTATATAGCGTTTGAACACAGTGAAGTGGTAGCAGTATCTTGTTGAAGATATCACTGGGATCTTTTGCTTGTGTTCGTTGGAATGGTGCTTATTCACCTTGGCGATGTATCTTTCTTCCACATGTGGAAGATGACAAGATTGTTGCTTGAATGGTGGACATCTTGGATGTTGTAGCAAAATTCTTGATAGAGCATGAGAGCATGTTGAGATCTATGTGGTTTCCTGGAAGGCTGTGATCGGTTGCGTTGTTGGTCAGTGAGTTGCAGTTGGATGCCTGGTCTTTGTTACAGATTGTCTCATGGACTGTTATCTATGGAATCATGTTAAGTGGGTGTCTTAAGTGTTGCAGGGTCTGAACTGGTGGAGCTAGTGTGATCTTAGTTTCTGGTTTCTTTGGAGGTGCCTGTGTGATCTTTGTCAAGTGGGAGATTGTTGGAATTGTGTGCCTCAATCCCATAGGCTAAAAACCTTTTGTGAGCAATTTTGGTGAGACTATGGAGATGTCTGGCTGACCTACTAGTTGATCCTAACTATCATTGTGACCTCCTGAATGTCTTGGTGATCGACATCTGAAACCTTCGGTGTACCCTTGTGTAGTCGGGATGATGTCTCGGCGACGATAGAAAGTCTTGCCGATATCAGCGTGACCCTTGGTCTGTCTAGCCGATGTGGTAATCGGCATGACTTGCTTCTATCGGTATGAAATCCTAGCAATGGGGAAATGTCTCACCGATGGAGATACAAGTATTTGTTATCGGTCGCCTAACGGATGTCGGGGAGACCTACAATGACTGGAGTCATCGGTGTAACCCGTTTTCTTCAATATGAAGTCTTAGCAATGGAGGGTTGTCTCGCTGAATGGTTATACTTTGTGAGACTTCGGTGTAACACATAAGGCTTCGGTATGAAGTCTTGACGAATGTGGAAAGTCTCGCTGACAGCATGAGGGGTCATCAGTTCAGTGTGACTCTTGGCGAACAGTGAAACACATTGGTATGAATTGAAGGCTTTGGCATGAAGTCTTGGTGACTCATGTTTGTCTCATCCATGCTCATCGGGCTAACTTGGGAGTCTTGGTAAGAAGTCTTACCGATGGTGGGTTCTCTCACTGATAGGTGTGAACATCGATGTAACCTCTTGGTGATAGAGGGAAATCTTGCCGACTGTTAGATGGATGTCGATAAGAATGTGATGGACGACATAGGTTTCGCTATGACTTTGGAACCTCGGTATGATCTCCTGGCGAATGTGGAATGTCTGGCCGATGGTAGGTATTCGGTATGACTTAAAGGCATCGATATGATGTCTTGGCGAAGAGTGATTGTCTCACCGATGAGGCGGTCCATTGTCGGTATGACTCTTGGCGACTGTTCGGTGTTCAGTATGACTTAAGGGCTCGATATGACCTTTGCCTAAGTCTTGCCGACAGTGACATCGGTATGACACAAAGAGATCGATATGATCTCTCAGTGAAGGGCAGTGAGTCTCACTGACTGTTGTATGCACTTAGAGTAACACATAAAGGCTCGACATGATGTCTTGGCGAGAGCGGTATGTCTTGCCAATGGTATGACATTTTGATGTGACCTTGATATCGATATGTGGTCTCACCGAAGAGCGATAGTCTTGTTGATATGATTTCTAAGGTCGATGCACCTTGTAAGATCGATATAACCTCTTGCTGATAGTATGAACTCTTGGCGATATCGAATGCTGGTTGAGTTGGCATCGGGGAGACACTATTAGTGTCTCACTGACATGCCAACACAGGTTGAATGCCTTTGACCATTTGGATGACTGTTCTACATGGTGTGACTTGGACGTATTATCTTCTATGCAAGGAAGTGGAATGCTGAGCTGGATGATTCGACAGTTGTGATCCAATAGTTGGAAACAAACCGATTCATAGAGCCTGTTGAGAAAAAAGCTGGTAAGCGAAAAGCTAAAGAGCCGACGAGAAGTGAAGGCTAAGAGGCTAGCTGGATGGCCAGAGGTCTTGAGGCAGGAACAAAGGAGAAGAGAGAGCTCGTGATCATGAATCATGTTTGACTTCTCTTATGTTGATCTGCACTGTATATGTGATGGTATTGTAATAGTGCGAAGATCGTTTAGTTTGAGAGGGTGATCAGAAACTATACAGGGAGATTTGTTGCTACCAGTTGGATCTAGAATGAACAAGATGTAACCTCTAAAAGGCTCAGAGCCTGATACTGTATTGTAACTTTTTGTTGCTGAATAATACAATGGCTCGATCTTTGGAGTGTGGGGTGTTTTACCCGAAAGGGTTTTCCCCACGTAAATCTTTGTGTTCTGATTTCTTTCTTATCTTTCATCTATGTTGATTCTGTTTCTAGAATCTATCATTGGTTGCTGTTGAATTTACATGTGATTCTCTTAGAAGGATTAATTTGGGAAATAACTGTCTGTTTCTACTTTAGGACATAGTTGTATGTGTCTTTGAGGTAATCAAATTGAAATGAAAGTTACCAAAGGCACTACTGTTTTGAGTTTTATTAGATGCGCTCCATTGTTTTTCCTTACATGTTGATCTCAGTTTTCAGTCGACCTGGAAAAATAAGAATTAATGTGCAAGTTATATTATTTAATTGTTATTAAATTTGACTTTAATAATAATTACTCATTAAAAGTATATTATAAAGTTATATTATAAATTTATGTCTAAAGGGGCCATTTAATGACTTAAAGCACATTAAATGATTAATTAAAAGGGCGACCACTTGAAGGATTTATTTTATAAAGTCTAAATGCACATTTAATATGATTGAAAAAATAAACTTCTAGATGGATCGACTTCTTCTTGAGAGATTATAAAAGGAGATCAACCGAGGGTATTGGAAGAATCCAATATTTGATATTTGATTTGAAGAACTTTGCTATGGAGATGAAGAAACCTAGGGTTTCTACAATTTCTACATTTTTCATCAGTGGGAACAAAACTCTCATTAATTGGCATAACTGAGGTTGTGAAATATCTTCTGAAGGGTTTCCCATAAATTGGCTTCATCCAAAAGTCAACATTGTGCTTCATTGAATTTACAAGAGAGATTTAGAATAAGGGTTTCACCATCTTTTCAAGATCAAAAGATTGTTTCTGGGTATGAATGCTTTCAATGTAATTTCATGACATTAATAACTCTGATATAATATTATATTTGTGCTCCAACATTTCCTTGTTTTATAAATTTTATGCATTATCTAGTGAATATTTCAAGTAAACTTTCAAACACGAAAAAAAATTGAACCAACAATTGCAAAATTAGCTCAGGGAGAACTAGGGTTCTTACAAATAGGAGATTCTCTTACATGCATCATAGACCATCAATAGCTTATGAAAATATTCTCTTATGTGTTTCCTAACTAATTCTCACATCCAAAATGATATCCCCTACTTTCAGCCCTTGCAATTGTCATAGAATCCATCATAACATCCTTAGAATAGGTTTTCCATGATAGAACATTAAATGGGAATCTTTTGACAACTAATAACTTATTTTTCAAGGAATTGACATGTGAAAAAAGTGCCAACTCAAAATATCATGCCCCTTTTGATGGAGCACAAATATTTAATAATATAAATGATAATATCCATGGGAAAATATGAAATAAGAATAAATATATAACTTAGAAATTTTCAATGTTGAGACACCTTGATTCCCAACATAGAGGAGTTAATGAAAGCATTTATGATTGAAGTAGTAGACCAAGAAAAACAAAAGGAATGGTTCAATACCAAATAGTTAAGGGTTAAATTTTTGAGAAAGTGCAAAGGAAAATTGAGTAGAAACAAAGGGATAGCCGATCAAGCTTGTTAGAAATTTGAAATAGATTAAATAACCTAAGGAAATTTTAAAGAGAAAATCAAAGTTACATAAACTGGAAAAACATAAATAATGCAAACTAGAACTCCAAGAGATTATGAAATATCATGATGATAGAATTGTATTAAAAGCTTCCAAGATCAATGAAAAAATGATCTAGGTAGTGATTTTATATAGAACCAAGGAGAGGATTGAGGTGGGAAATCCAACCAATAGGAATTAACCACCAAAAGTGGAGAATGCCACCAAAAGTGGAGTGTTCCACCCTTTAAGGAAGGGGACATCACATCACTCATCTCCTAATTAATAAATAATAAACTCACTTTATTATGCTAAGAAATCTTAATAAAAGTGTAGGAAAAACCTAAGACTAAGGGAAAATGAATTAACCCACTGGGAAATAAATACCTACACTAACACCCCCATTAAGCATAGCTTAGAAGGATGTAAAAGATGATGGGTCCCAAAAAATGAGGCCATGTTAAGTACCCATGTGCATATAAAGTCCCCCCCAAAGAAGAATCCCCCCCATAAATAGAGAGAGAACACCCCCCCAAATAGAGAGAGAAGAAGCGAAGGACTAAGTAGCCCCCCAAAGAGGAAACCAACTGCACCCCAAGCAAAGCATGTAAATGAAGGAACTTTCTCTCATTAAAGGGTTTGGTGAAGATGTCTGCAGTATGATATGATGTCAGATAGTACTTGATATCAATGATCTCGCCATGAATCATCTCTCAAATGTAGTGCATATGGATCTTAATGTGCTTGGTCCATTGATGATGAACCAGATTGCAAGAGATCTGAATAGCACTCTAGTTGTCTCAATAGATGATTGTGGGACTCCAGAAGAGAATGCAAAACTTAGTGAGAATTTTCTAAATCCATATGGCCTTATTAGTAGCATTAACTACTCCTTGATACTCAACCTCTATAGATGAAAGAGCAATAGAAGACTCCTTGCTCGACCAACAAACTAGATTGGAAGTAAGGGAGAAGAAATACCTTAAAGTAGACTTGTGATCTTGAGAATTTCCCACCCAATCTAAATTTTTGTATCCCACCAAGTCAAAATACATGTCTATTACATAATGAATCCCATTATTGTGAGTGCCCTTGGTGTAGTGACAAACCCACTTAGCTTATTTCCAGTGTAGCTCATGTGGCTCTTGCATGAATCGAGAGACCATGTATACAACATATGAAATGATGGGTCTTTTATGAGTCAAATAGATGAGACTACCAAAAATTTATTGATACAAAGTGCCATCCATGAAAGGTGAAGAACACTTAGCCTCAAGTTTGACCCCTCACAAGAATGGAGTCGGTGTAGGCTTACAATTGGTCATGTGAAACCTCTAGAGCATATCAAGTGCATACTTAGACTGTGCAAGAAAGATAGTTGAGGAAGACTAAGTGATCTCAATCCCCAAGAATTAGTGCAAAAAGCCCAAATAAAACATCAAAAACTAATCATGAAGAGTGGTTTTCACTACTTGAATGGTGGATGAGTGACTTACTGTGATCAACAAGTCATTGAAAGAGAGAACCAGGAAGGTGTGAGTATCATACTACTACAAAATTTAGACACTAGGATCAGAATGACATTGAGTGAATGACACTTTCAGAAGTAAGGAGTTCATCTTGCCATACCAAGCCTAAGGGGCCTATTTGAGGCCATAAAGAGACTTCCAAATATGACACACAAGTGAAGGATCTTGAATGAACCCCTATGATTACTCCATGTATATCTCCTCCTAAATATCACTATGAAGAAAAGGACTCTTCACGTTCATCTGATGAAAATCCCATCTATCTGTTGTAGCGATAACAATGACAAGTTGGATAGAATTAATTTTGGCAACTGGTGCAAAAGTCTTAGAGTAGTCAATCCTTGGAACTTGGGAGAATCTTTTGACAACCAAGAAATCCTTATTCTTATCAATTGACCCATCTAGTACTGTAAATTTTTTTCGATAGACCCACTTGCATCAAAAAAGTTTCCTTCTCTTAGGAACTAGGACAAGACCCCAAGTGTGGTTCCTCTCCAAGGAACTCAACTCTTCTTGCATCACTGCATCCCACTCAAGGAAACTAGAAGATTCTTGGAAGGACTATGGATCATAAGTTGTGGAAAGGAAGAGATGTGGAGCCTCCTAAAATTATAATCATGTTCTTTTGTGATCTAAAGGATCCCCTACCCAATCCTCCATTGAGTGCAATGTCTATTGAGCCCAAAGAGGCCCTATAGCTAGAGAAGGAGGTGAGTCAGGAGGAGAATCATCATCCTCTGAATAACTATCATCATGATGCAATGACTCCAATCTAATGGTGACAAGAGAAGTGTGGAGAGAAGAACTAGAAGGACTCTCCTCAAAATGAATACTCCTGTCAATGAATAACTCATGTGTGGTAGGATGAAGAAGCCTATAACCTTTGAAATCATCTAAGTAACCAAAAAATATTTCAAGCTTGCTTTATGAATCCATAGCCTTTTGTTTCTCTTTTGGAATGTGGGCCCATGCACTAGAGCCAAACACTTGAAGGTGCTTAAGTGACAGTGTTTTATCGATCCAAGCTTGAAAAGTAGTTACCCCCTTCACAACTTTGTGAGGAACTCAATTCTAGATATAACATACACAATTAATGGTTTCTAGCCAAAAAGGTGGTGCCAAAGACTTGGATTGAATCATACAATTGGCCATCTCTTTCAAGGACCAATTCTTTCATTCTACAACTTCATTTTGCTAAGGGTTGTAGGGTACTATATGTTGCAAATCAATGCCCTCTGAACCATAATACTGTACAAACCTATGGTTGACATATTCCCCCCATTATATGTATGTAGAACTTTGACGAATTTCCCAGTTTGTTTCTCTACAAAAGCCTTAAAATCCAAGAATAAATTGAAGACTTCATACTTCTACTTGATAAAGTACACAAAGGTGTACTAAGAAAAGTCATTAATGAATGTCTCTACTGAAAGATGGTTGTGGAAATGTCCTTTCCAAATTACTATTACCAACTCCAAAAGATGTGAGGCTCTCCAAGCTTTTTTAGAGAGCTTCCTAATTTTTAAGTGATACATAATGTTCAAAAATTTATTCTTTCAAATTAATTTGTAATAATCAATGTCCAAATTGACAAAGTGTTGATGTGGCGTTGATTTCTCAGTAGATCTATAGTTGCATAGTTATCTTTTAGTTTAGTTTTTGTTTATTTTAAGTTGGGGTTAATTTCCCAAGTTAAACTCTAAGAAGACTATTTTCAAATCCACAAGTTATGGAACACATGATTCCTACATATTTTGGCTTTGTGAAAATTGTTAATCACTAGAAATCATTTTGGAATGCAAGAAAGAAATACAATTCTAGCATGAACTTTTCTACTAATTTTTGTGAATGGTTAATACAATATCAAAGGATTGTGCCTATTGCTTGAAGATGAGTTCTTGATCATTGGCAATGGTATGCGTATTATATCTATCTAATTTGAATAAATTAGTGAGATCATTGTTCTATAAGTGGTAGTGAATGGAGTCTTGTCTTAGATCTACATATGTAACATGGTGATTTGATTAGATGTGGCTCAAAAATCTGAATATTTAATTTTCCCTTGGTGATTTCATCGAGATTATATGTGGTTGTGTGAATATTGATTACTATAATATTAGTTTTTTTTATTTATCTTAGTCATTCAAAATTGAGGGATTAAATAGAACTTATCATTGTCCATTAGAATTAGTTCAATTTTTAGTTCTTCACCTTATCTTAATCTTTTATTATTTGTTTGAATCAAATTTTTAAGTTGTTTTAAATCTTTAAAGAGTGTAATGAATTTCGAGATCTACTAAGAGTTGATGTAACATTTGATAAAATGCAATGAATTTAACCTCTAAAAGGTTGTAAGTGATATGTTAAAAATAAGTTTGCATTTTACTTGATCTTGCATGTTGTGACATTTTTTGAATTCTATATTACAAAAGACCCTTTGTTTAAATAGACTACATCGACCAATAAGCTATCCATCATGATCAAGGCCTAACTTTAAAGGAACCTTGGAGTAGGAACCCTTGCTTTTCAAGAGGAGTAGTGATCTATTGTTACTTAGAGTTGGTCGTGCTAAAATCACCATCAACAATTATTGAATTGTCAAGAATAATTTGGTGACACACATAGCAGTCTTCTATAAACAAACTTGGTTCTTTATATAAACTAAAAACCTTCAAAAAATTAGAGAATTACAAATGACTCCCCAAAAAATGTTCAACCCTTATAATCCAACATTATTTTCCTTCAAACCAACTTGGAAAGGAGAATCTAGATGAGGGCATGGGGTTTGTTGATGCATTGTTTCTTAGTGAACCTTTCCCAACCAACGGGTCATTCATGGTTGTTGTTGAGAACCGTTAGGAGTGCTACATGAATGACCCTAACTCAAACTCGTGTTAGGAATTTGATGAAAAATATTGAGGGCGGTGGATAGATACAAAGTCCCTAAAGATTACATGTTGTAATGGTAAGGGATTTAAGGATTACTTAAATTCCTTTGCCTCTCTAACTATTTTGTAGCCCTTTCCATTTATTTCTCACATTTGTCTTGTTCCCATTGAATCCTTAGTTGCTCCTTTTTATGTCCCTTCTCTCTCCTTTGTTGCATTCTTTGTAGCTCAGTTTCTTTTTGTTGAAACTATTTTTCCACTCTCAACTACTCCATGTCTCTTGCCATAATTCTTTCAAGATTCCTATGTTCCATCTGTTCTCTCTTCCTAACTTTCAACTCTTAGATTTCTATCATCTTATCCTCTTGCTCCATTAATAGCTTCATGTAGTCATCTATGGTGAAAAGCTAAGGTTGTTTACTCAATCGAATCCCACCTTCAACCTGTTGGTTCGACGCAATATCCTTCACCAGATGAATAGGTAGTTTCAGGAATTGGCTGATGTTGGAACTAATTTTTCCTCCTAATGGCTCATTGGATTCTTGTTCATATTCAACTTACACCTCACTAACATTTCCATGCACATCTTGACCTCCTCCCAATTCAGTAGCTTCACTTTCTCCATAGTCAACATAAAAATGCACTGAGGTAGATGGGACCATATTATTTGGTGGAGATAGCAATGAAAGGATTTGGTCTTCATCTGCATTCAACTCAATACCAAGATTTGAAACCCTTCCCAACAACCATGATGGTTGGTATGGTGTAATGGGTAGAAATAGTGGACCTCTTCTATATTAGTATATTAGTCTAAAAAAATAGTTGTATTTATTGGAGCACATATTTCCTCTATCAATGGCTTAACTCTATCTGCTACAAGATTTGCATGTGTCTCTTCCACCTCTAATTGTGGCACATCAATTTACTAAATAGAATTAGAATGTTTTGTGTAGTTTAAGCATCCTCAAGGGTAATAAATTCAAATGTCTCACTTGGTTGTATATCCTCAATCAATGCATTTGGATTTAAGGACCGACCACCTATCCTCTTAAAACCAAATTTAATGTTCTCAATAATAAATACTTTTTGAAATGAAAGCATTCTTAGTGTTGCCAACTTTTCCCTTTTAATCTTTGAATTAAGATACTTAGTTTTCCATATTTCTTTCACTCTTAAAATATGATTTGAAGGCTAGGAAGATGCTAACATCTAATGTCTACAAATTTTGAGATGTGTGGGTTGGTAGGGTTAGTAGGTCAATACCAAGTGACTGTAGCTCTTGAATAGTTGAGAAGGAAACATGGTTTTCATGGCCATCAAATACCAACATTTTTCTATTAGTGGGTGAGACATCCCCTGGTACAAAACTAGTAAAATTATGCAACCAATTGAGAAAGAGATCTTTGATCATCTATACATAGGGTTGAGCAACCATGCATGCACCTGATTCACAATTGGCAGTGTAATCCTTTAGTTGTTTCTTTCTCTTAAACAAGTAAAAACCAAGAATTTTTTATTCACCAACATTAACACGACATAAAATTATTATCCACTCTTAGCTCTTCAGTATAATGTATGAAACACTTATGCTGCCCTTTTTGGTGAGCACCCGCATTGCACCATTTCTATTAGCTTGAATGGAAATCTCATCATAGTTCCAAATATTGAATGGACCATATGGATTAATTACATTTACCCAGCGACAATGTCCCATAGAACATTGCAACCACTACAAGCCTCAAATTGAGTGCCTTGTCTATATCAAGTCCTTCTGATATCGTCAAAGTAAGATTAGGGTGTCATTTTTTGAAAATGGTCCACCAAGACTTACCAGGTAGTCCATCCTTGAATGGATTTGTCCTTGTTTGGCATATTTGTGCTACTTCAACCTTTAAATTCATAATTTTAAATCCATGGCTAACTGCAACCATCTCCTTGAACCATTCAACAACCTTTTCCTCTTCTTCTTCATTCAAAACATTTGGGAGTCCTTTCCTTTTGGTGGAAGTTATAGTAGTCAACCAATTAGTCAATGTGGTTGTTGGAAGGCCCCACTTCTTTGATGCCCCCTCATTGAAAATCCATTGTCTTCATCATCTTTCATGGTAGTTTCCATAACAATAGTTATCCATTCTCATTGCACTGAAATCTTTCGTTGTAACAGATGCATTGACTTGGATCATAGGTTCAAGTGGGTGTGCAATGGGAATAAATTCGTCCTCTAAATGTATTGGTAGTCTAGCACCTCTCTTTTGTAGAGGCATTATTGTTCGTAATCTCTTTACACCTTGCCTAGTTTTGGCTTGGGATTTGTTCTTCATCTACATTGAGAAAACTATAAGTATATATAGTAATTACTAACAGTTGGTTATATGTTTATGATTCATACATTTGATTTATGCAATGTGTTATATTTTATGCATACAATAGGATGAGCATGTTTTATGAATTATAACACAACTAGAAAGCTCAATGATGGTGAACATATATATATAGGGGAGAGGGCCTGGTGGTGGTGTGGGCTAGGATAAATGTATTGTTGTGGTGATAAATAGGTAAGCAATGAACCTGTGCCCACAATACTCTCATGCCACAAAACACTTCAATTGATACTGTGTATATTTATGTATATTCCTAAACATTCAATCATAAACAACACCCTAAAAATTATAATGATACATGTTATTTATTTTAGATTTAAGAAAACCTTTAGCAAACAGTAGAACATGTTCATTTAGTTGTATGTATAAAATACAATCAATAATGATACGTTGTATTTAAATTAGTTTTCAGTCCACTTCCATCATTTATTTAAAGCTCATTTTAATTTAAACGTTCTTACAACTCTCAAATAAGATTAATAGGAAATGTATGAGTGCTAATATTTATGAAAGAAAACATGAAATATGTGAATCATAGACATAAGTAGAATATTTTAATCAATTGTATTCTTATAACAACTCATTAGCTGATAGGCTATATATAGTCTGAGGTTTTAAAATTGAATACATAAAATGTGCAGAGATTAAGTAGGCGTCGCCGTGGAAGAACATAGGCTGAAATTAACAGAGAGAGCCCACACAGTGGTGTGCGAAAGAAAGACAAAGGGACGGTTACAAAGTAGAAATAGAGGGGTCATGAAATTGGCAAATGTATGAGCTGCGTCAGATATGCCAATAATTGCAAAGGAAAAAGAACAAGACACTAAAAGGGTTGCAACTCATAAAGAAGCATGAAAAACCAGAGAAAATTATCCACACAGCCATAAACAGCATAGAGGAAGGCACTAACAAAAGAATAAGAAGAAATAGAAATTGTAGATTGAAAAAAAAAATTGAAGGTTGCTGAGCTATATGGCAATTTAAAATTTGAAGTGTTCAGTGCTAAAAAGAACAGAGAGGAAATCCCAAGCAGCCAGAGGAAAAATTAATGAAGGCAGAATTGTATTATGAGAGGAGAGGTCATGTAAGAAGAACTTGGTGAAATAAAACCATAAGAAAATTATTTTCAGAATGGGAATTTAGGCTGGAGTTCGAAGATTGAAGTTTTTCTTGTATGTAAATCTGAATTTAAAAAGAAATTTGATTGATAAATATAATTGCCAATGCAAATTATTGTTTGGCAGTGCAATTGTGCAAAATTTATAATCTGATTATAGAATAGTGAATTTGAATAACAAAGTATTTGTTTGCTACAATTACTGGGCAGAGTATTGTCCATTTGAAATTGTAAATTGTGAGTAGATAGTATAGTAGCAGAGTGAGTGAGTTTTCCTCTGCATCATGAGGCATCGTCGCCCACCCCTTCTTTGACTACAGGCATTGGTTTTGTGATGGGGGCGCCCTCTTAACAACTGGTGTCATTGGATCTCTCATTGCGTTTTTGACCTGCTTTCATTGAGCATTGGATCTATTGTGGGTGAGCGATATTAGATGGGTTTTTGGTCTTGGCTATCTTGTCCAAATGGCTAAGGTCGGCATGCTTGTGTTTTAGATTGCAGGACAAATTTTTCAGCTCGAGGGATTGTTGTTTTCATTGATTAGCCTCTCAGGAAATAAGGGGACCTTCTTTTAGGTCTGATTGTTATAGATATATTTACATATATTGTTGTGTGTTTATGTACTTATATATAATAAGATTCTTTAAAAAAAATATTGGTGTCTATTGCACTTTTGAATGGTTTATGGGCCTAAAATTTGGCAGATCTATCTTCCTAAAATTGGGCAGATCTATCTTTCTTTTAGGGTATTGTAGAATTGATGTTTACTATTTTATGGATGGATATTCTTAATTTATTTTTGTGTATCGATGTATATTATTGTGTTTGTATTGTGATCATGTTAATAACAATTATTTTTTATTTGATTTATGGGTTTTAACTCAGACCATAATCTCTAAACATTTTTGCCGATTTGGTGGATTTTAGGGATTTTTTTCTTTCTGTTTGCTGACATCCACTCTGGACTAATCTGTGGGTTTCTATCCATGACCATTTCTACAATTAAATGCTCAAAGCAATTGTAATGGTGTGTGAAGAAACAATTAGTTTTATTGATACCCAAAAATATTAAAAAATGAGCACTGAATAATGTATTATTCATTGCCAAAATAGTCGGGCTTGCTTTAATTTAGCTAAAAATGTGAATTTTTTGAAGGGAATGTTAAAGATAATTCTTTTTTGAGCAAGGAGGTTGTTATAGGTTCTGCAAATGCTTTCTTGAAACCTTTCTCTTCTTCTTCTTCTAATTCTTTTTGTAGATTTAGTGTGTTGGGTTGTGTCTTCTAATATAATTTTTTAGGTCATTTTCTTTTTGTTGTGTTATGCTAAAATCTTAGTGGAAGGGTTTATGATCTTCATTTAAAGAACCATACTAGCCTTTTTTGGTAGTGTCGTTTAGTAAATTAAATTATATGAAAAAATTTGACACACGAATTGAATTATAGGGGCACAACTTGGATCTTTCAAGTGGGTTATGAGAAATACAAGTTCAGACCGTTGATAACATGACACAACTTTTGCTTGCCATGGTATCAAAGATTTTAATTTTTTGGAATCTGTTAGTTGCGATGTTAGCTTTGTAGGATGATTATTTATTCATTTTTGCATCATCAGTATATATTATCTTTTTTAGTACATTTAGTTAAGATTTGGTGGATTGGATAGCTGGACCCTTTGTCCACAATAACTAGGGAGTTGCAAACAACGAATGACCAGATAATAGTTAGATACTCCCTACTTATATTCATAAGTCATTCCCAAGTCAAAGCTAGAGATTATGAGATCCGACATAGTTTTTGATTAGCAGTAGTAGACTAGACAAAGACATATACATGACCACAATAAATGGAAAAAATAATGATTTAAGTATTGTATTTTATGAATTATTAGTAATATAAGAATATGTGGTGATTAATCCATTGTATATCCTCGAAGTTGTAGAGAGAAAGGGAGGGAATGCATAGGTGCTGGTAGTGTTTAAGAATTTTAGTTGTGATCATGATGATCATTCATTGGGTGATTGACGAGGATACCATTTCCCATGTTTCAGTGGTGGATGAGGATGCCCTTTCCCATGTTGCTAAGATGGGTGTTCATATTTAACATACCTAGTTTGTATTATAGTGTGAATTGTCATGATTTGTGTACCCATTTTGAGTCATTGTAAAGGGTGTCGATGATTTATATACTTGTTTTATGTTGTTGAGTGGGTGTTCATCATTCTCAGGCTAGATCAAATGCTTTGATTTAGATTCCTTATTCTTTTCATTGGGGTGGGGCTATTAGCAGGGAAAACTAAATGGAATTTGATGGGAAAAATATGAAGCATAAGAAGGTTCAGTTTATGGGCCAATTCTCAAGGTTGGTGGATGTTATTGTTGAGATGGGTAGCTTTGGCTCTTAGTGGATCTTCTAAAGGTATTACTATGCCTACGATAAACATATATGGATATTGATGAAAGTATAAATAATGTTGCACTAGGCTATTGTTTTGAGAGCCTAAACCATTGTTTCTGAGGGTTTTCTTCTGCTAGATTGGAAAAGCTCAATGCCATCATCTTAATTCAACTGCTTGAGCTTTAGCAGAATATATAGGACAATTCCACATCCAAAGCCAAAAGTTGTGTTGGATCCAGTTAGCAAAACAGCCGTGCACATGAGCATTACAAAAGAATCCTACTTGGAATTCATGTCCCAAGAAGCCATGGCCAATTCTATTCCTGAAAAGAGCAGTAACAGACCTAGTAAACCAATTGGGAATTGGGTGAGGAATTTTACAAGGGAGCTGCCCAATAATATACCCAAAACCATCTTAGTAGTGCCCAGAAACACCATAGAAGCTCCACTTCTTGCCCCAAATCAATATTGGCCAGCAAGCCCTCCTACACCATGGCATACAGGCATTGCTCCAAACCAACACCCCACCAAGTTCATCACTCCCACACTAGTAGAATCAAAAGTTACATTCACCTTCTTGAGTGGAAATAGATCATGAGACAACTTACAAATTGCAATAACAGAATTTAGTACGGACAACGATATCTAAGGTATAGCTTCCCTCAAGAACCCTACTCACCTAGGTCAATGTCATATATGTTAGGTGAGTCAAGCAGAGCAACACACTACTGTAAATCAAGAAACAAGATATCAACTTACATCACTCATGAATAATCCCCTTCCATACATAGGCAAATTTATACAAATTCCTCAAAGTGAATACAATCCTAAGATCTGACACAACTTGAGCTTAAGAAAGCTAATTTACAGGGGAATCCTGGCTGGCATAGGCTTGGAGCTGTTGCTTCAATCTATTTCACAGAGGGAAGCAGAATGAATGTTAGATGCAAAGCTCTGTGCCTCATTAAGATCATATTGACATAGAAGAGAAAAAGCAGACCCCATCAGAGATGAGAGGAGGGTATGACAAGGCCATTTCCCCCTTCTAACAAAACTGTATGTGGACGTGACCACACATACAGCTCCCTTCCAGCATCCCTATTATCAGTGCAAATGAATTGAGAAGAGTCATAATGAATCGAGAAGCTCTGATATGCACTCGACTGACTTCGGCTAGGGCTTGATGCATCTACTCCTTCGACCCACCCCACTCAGTAAACAAAAGTGGCTCTGAAAATATCAAGGTTTTAGGGTATGTAGACAATATTTGACGTGTCACTAAAATTTGATTGGGAGATGGCAATCTTTGTTTTCAGGCGAAAAAGTAACAGTAAACAATGGAAAGCTTTCGGAATAGAAAACAACTTCGACAAATTGTTTCATGGGAATGGTGTTCAACGTGAGACAGGTTTTGTCTCAAAGTTCCCACAATATATATAGCCTATCGGCTAAATATGCTCTGGTAGACATGTATGGAAATTGTGGAAACATAGACAAGGCTTGCAGGATATGGACAAAATGCGTATGCTGAAAAGGATTTACAGACTTCCAATCAAATTTAATCGATAGGTGTAAATTAGAACTCCACAATCTTTGCCAACATCCTCCCTGCTTGTGCCAAAAGAGCTTTGTAACGGGATATGGGCATCCATCACAACATAAAGGAAACCATTTTTTCGTCAGGTGGTGTAGCTGCAACCACCCTGGTAGAAATGTACACAAAATTTGGAAGCATAGACAAGGCACATGAACTGTTTGACCAAATGCCTCAAAAAAATCTGATCTCATGGAATGCCATGTGATAGGGTAGGGTTGGATGGAACACTCACTGTCCCATGCTCTGGGTCTCACCTTGGAAAACCCTTTGGTGTCTCTCTCCACCTTCTTAACCTATAGGCCCTAATGCTTGTTAGGCACCCCTGGTTCTCCTGGCCAACCCTACTATCAACCTTCTTTCATTCCACCAAGCCAATCTTGGTGCCTTGCCACTATCTCACCCTTGACCCTTACTCTTCCCTAAAGGCCAATTACCCTCAACATTCAATTAGGATTTTGCAGGGGTGTAAAGATGAAGTAAAAAGATTCATAGCAGCCTATTAGGGTTCTTGTTCAATTACAAAACTCCAATTCTCCATCGCTGCCACCAAACCCTCTCCTAGGGTTAGAAAAGGCTACAAGCCTAGAGCCCCAATTAGGCCTTTTAACCCGAGAAAAATGAAATTTACTCCAAAACCCTCCAAATGACCAAGGTTCTTCACTTGGGGTTTGTGTTTCCCATGCCCACACCTTGAAGATTTTTGGGGTTTTGAGCCTGTACAGTCCATACACTGCCCTTACTCAAAAATGGCCAAAAACTAGGGTTTATAAGCCTTTTCTAGGCTGATTTCAAACTGTCAGAGTCTTCTCACACCAAAATGGTTGATGGAGCCTCCTCCTGACCACCATGCCTTGCCAAGACCCTCAACTAAATTCTCCAAAAAGGAATTTTTCCAAAATCTTAGCACCCCTGCAAGCTATGTACCTTGCACTCCTTGTCTCCCCTAGCTGGACTCTGCTTGGCTCGCCTAGGGCAAGAAATTGCTAGCAGCTCCTGCACACACACAATCCCTACAACCTACCATATTTACACTCATGGAGCCTAGTCACTATTCCCAAAGGTCCGTACAATTTGTACGGTGGGAAAGTGCTCTAGCACTCCATTTTCTCAAGACTGCTTGGTTCAGGCTAGAAAAAGAAAGAAATCAAACTATTTACAAACAAAGGATGAAAATGAATCACAAAGGAAAATGGATGGCACACAAAGCTTGTAATCTATTCACACTACATTCTACAATAAAAAATAATAGCAGGTTTATTCCATCAAAGCACTATTTAGATGCAAAAATCAGAAATTGCCTCACAGAACGTTGTTTCTTTCAATTTCATAAAACGTCACTACAATATCAGTGCTTCCAACCCTGCTCCATGGTCGAAGCACACCATAAATAGGCTCCAAAAATAGTTAAGCTCTTCTTGTCGAACCTATTGAAGACCCAATGATCAAAATTATAAAACCCACTGTGTTTTTCAACCCTTGCCAACTTTTGAAAACTTAGCAAGATGAGCTACTAAAATTATTTATCTCTTGACAACTTCTTTCCTAAAGATCAAAAACACCTCTAAGCTAACTACAAAATGGTCAACATAACCTTTATGAAAACAGAACAAAATTACCCTTCTAGATTTCCTATTTACCTATTGAACTGCCTATTGTTCCTTAGGTGCTCTTGCACCACCATGATTGCAGGGTATGCACAAAAGGGATTTGTTGACATGGCTTCAAAAACTTTCAAGAAAATGCAATTGGCAGGTGTACAACCAAAATCCACAACCTTTTCCAGCATCCTCCTTTCCTGTGCCAAAATGGGAGCTTTGGAACAGGGTATGGGCATCCATCAAAGCATAAAAGATTGAGAAATTTTGTAAGCTAAACCTCTGGTGGATGTGTGGATGTATTTTATTGCTACTTGCAGATCACATATGAATACAGGCTTAGGATTATTTACAACAATGCTATTTTTTATTTGAATCTTTAAAAATTTGACTTGTGTTCTTTCAAGCATCTATGCAGTAGCGGACAAGTGGTGTGAGCGAATGGTAAGGAGATTGATGAAGGATAAGGAATTAACAAGCTCTCTGGATGTATTGAATGCCATGTGCTTATTTTGTAGGAGACAAATGACATTCACAGACATAGTAAATATATGCAAAGTTGGAGAAATTGGCTTGGGAGATGAAGGAAATTGGGTATTTTCCAGAAGCAAGACACTTAGAGGTGTGGAAAAGGAGTGAAAAAATTTATTTCTCTACCACCATAGTGAAAAGATGTTAGTTTCTTTTGGTTTTCTAGACAATTCATGTTGCAACAATTATTAATCTTATTAAGAACCTTTGAGTATGTGTTAATTGTCATAATGAAATGAAATTTATCTCCAAACTTTTTGCAATTCTTACTTTTAATGATTAGTTTAGTTGATTTCATGAAGAGGAAATGAACTCACTTGCATAGACATTTTTCCATAAATCAATCAAAGGCCTTGTAATTCATGAGGATTAATTTCATTAATGAAGTTATTTTGAAAAGCTTTACTTATGATAAACCTTAATATATGGGTTCCTAAGTTGGTTTGATTATCCTAGAATGCTTATGAATATTCTCTAATAAAGTTTCCACTTATTTATGTGTTGCAACACCATTTCTAGTTTAAGATAAAATTAGAGAACTCCTTTATTGATGTTTGTCCTTTGGATCCTATTATGCTTCTAATTCTTTTTAGTTTGATTTTGTTGCTTATAGAGTCCTTCATTGATATTTGATCAAAGACATATTTTTTCCCTATAGTTTTCATGTGATATCTTTGTCTTGCCCCTTTCTAGGTGATGTTGGGGCCTATATTATTAAGTGCAAATTTATCCAAGTTGAGTGCTTCATTTCTTAATAGGATGATATTTTGGCCACCATCTATAACCAATCTAAGAATTCATTCAATAGACCTCCTTATTAAAAAAATTCTTGTTGTAGTGTTTTGTCTTTCAGTGTACTCATCACATGCCTAAATATATCAAACTATAGAAATTTCTAAGTGTTAGAGGTGATTATGTCTGTTTGTAGATTTATTAGGTTTTTTAGTTTTCTCTTGCTAATATTTTTTCCCTCCATTCCGTGAAACCTAGCATTTCCATTTCTTTTTGAGACCTTTGGCTACTTCTCATTACCTATGTACTTTATCATAGCTTTACCCACCCTTCAACTCCCTACTTTGTCTTTTCCTTTGTCCTTAGGATTTTAGGTCTCCATATAATAATATACTTCTTAAGCTATAAGACTAATCAATGAACCTCAATTATTATCCACTTACAATTTTCCATGTTTCCTCTTCTTTTGCATTGATTCACCATCCTTAATTCCTAATATGAAGATTCATTTTCCCTTTAAGTCTCAAAATCTTGGACTTAAATTAGTATGTTCCCTGCTCATTCCCTCAACTTGCTTCCCATCTCCCTTTCTTCCTTGTGGAACCCATACTTGTAGGATTACTCAAACCATCATATCCAAAAGGTAAAATGTATGTTGAAAAAATAATCTCTAAACCTTGAAAGGTTTCCACCGTATTTCCTTCATTCTTTTTCCTTCTAGCATTTGGCACACTACATTACCGATCCTTAACCCATTTATCTTGAATCATAGAGTTTTAGACTTCAATATTTTCCTTGACCAAAAGGTACATCTAGCACTCTATATGCCTAATCCTTGATCCCTTTCCTTTATCCTTTTGTCCATATTATTTAGTGGTATCATATTTTCCCTCACCTTGATCCAACTTCTTCCATTAGTATTGAGTATCCTTTTCCTTGATCCTCACTCTTCCTTGCATATTTTACTTTCAAACTCCTAAAATTCTTTATACAACCTTCCCTAAAAGTAAGTTAGCTTGTGGTAAACCTAAAGACAAATCACAACATGACACACGTATTACATGCACTTAACCACCCAAAGCAAGTGGGAAGGTGCATTTGATGTTATTAAATTTTACATCCTTATCCAAGCAATGATTTACTTGTGAATTCCATTCTAAAATATAAAAGAGTAACCAATCAAAAGGCCTATGTATCTTTAAGTAACCTATATGCCTAGCCAAGCAACCTCTACCAATATCCAAGCAATGTCTATTCCTTTTCACACCCCCCACATTATAAATAGCTTTAGGGTTAGCCTTAGATAGATAGGAAATCTACCCTAAATTCTTAGAGATTATCTTGCAAGGACCACCTTCACTAATGATCTATATATCTACCAATAAAAATTTCCCAAATTTCCTTAGTCCTATGCAATGATCTAGCCCTTGAAAAAGGATTTTAGACTAAGGCTGATGTCCCTATAAATGAATTTCTAAAAATTCTAAAGGGTAGTTGGATTTATTCCTATTAAATTTGAAAATAAAAAGAGCAGCCTAATGGAGACTAGTGATGAAAATCCATAAGTGCACTAGAAGGTAAGTCCTCTAAAATTAACCTAGTAGAATATAAGAACTCACTTCATATCTATTTATTTCTAATTATCATGGATTCTTTACCTAGTTTCACTCCTTTTCTACTTGACCAAAGTTCTTTCTCTACCATTATATCTTGGAAATTGAACATCTAAGAACTCACTTCCTAATATTTGTCACAAATATCATACACAATTGCTTCTTGATATTGTTTTTTCTAACTCAAATAAGAATTCACTACTTAATGGAATCTTTAGAAATTCTTCTTCATTTTGACAGCATGGGATTTGTCTCTTATTCCATGAGTTTCATCTCCTCATAGTGTCTCTTTAGCTTTGGGAATGTGTTGGTTGTTAACACATCATTTAGTAATTGATTTATCTTTAATTTTGTTTGAGTTGTTTTCTTCCTCAACCTAGGAATTTCTCTTTATATCATCTCCAAAGTTTCCTTGTAAAACTCTATATTTTTGTGACTTCTTTTACTCTATAGCTAAATATTCTCTCCTCTTCTTCACCAATTAACAACTTCTTTATTTCATCCATTATTTATTTTCTCTTCTACTCAATAGCAACCACATCTATAGTATCCTTACAAATAGGGTTAAACTTCTCTAAGCTCATTGTTGTATTATATTAGAACTTTTAATTTCCTTAGGATTTTAGTTATATTTTTCTGTATACATCTAATTTAGGTTATAAACCACTCTATTTCAAGTGTATCCCTCTTGATACACTCTCTTGATTCTTCTCTTGTCCATTATCTTTCGTCTCAATCTTGGGATGGTTTCAATGTTATTCCTTCTTGTTTTCTATCATGATAATTAAATTCTCTTCAAAATATATCTTGATCTCACCAATACAATCTTTTACTTTCTTATTATCAAAATTTTCATAAATACTTAATTGATTTAATTTATCCATCCTTAACTCATTTATTTTTAATAACTTAATTTATTACAAGACACACAATATTACCACAACTTTCTTTTTAATACCTATAATGATCTCTATCTTAATTTATATTCGACTAGGTTAATTTTAGAGGACTTACCTTCTAGTGCACTTATGGGTTTTCATCACTAGTCTCCATTACGCTGCTCTTTTTATTTTCAAATTTAATAGGAATAGATCCAACTACCCTTTAGAAGTTTTAGAAAGTCATTTATAGGGACATCATTCCTTAGTCTAAAATCCTTTTCAAGGGCTAGATCATTGCATAGGACTAAGGAAATTTGGGAAATTTTATTGGTAGATATATAGATCATTAGTGAAGGTGGTCCTTGCAAGATAATCTCTAAGAATTGAGGGTATATTTCCTATCTATCTAAGGGTAATCCTAAAGCTATTTATAATGTTGGGGGTGTGAAAAGGAATAGACATTGCTTGGATATGGGTAGAGGTTGCTTGGCTAGGCATATAGGTTACTTAAAGATACATAGGCCTTTTGATTGGTTACTCTTTTAATTTTTAGAATGAAATTCACAAATAAATCATTGCATGGATAAGGATGTTGTAAAATTTAATCAAATAAAATGCACCTTCCCACTTGCTTTGGGTGGTTAAATGCATGTAATATGTGTGTCATGTTGTGATTAGTCCAAGAAAGTGACCAGGTGACACAAGAAAATATTCATCTCCACATATGGAATTGGCTTGGTCATTAAGGGATTATCTTGTGGTGGGTTTTAATTGGTTGGTAAAATCTAAATAAGTCTAGGTTGAATTGAGAAATTTTGGGATCTAGGGTTTAGGTTTAGCACAAGCTAACTTACTTTTAGGGAAGGTTGTATAAAGAATGTTAGGATTTTGAAAGTAAAATATGCAAGGAAGAGTGAGGGTCAAGGAAAGGGATATTCAATACTGATGGAAGAAGAAGTTGGATCAAGGTGAGGGAAAATATGATACCACTAAATAATATGGACAAAGGGATAAAGGAAAGGGATCAAGGATTAGGCATATAGAGTGCTAGATATACCTTTTGTTCAAGGAAAATATTGAAGTCCAAAAATATATGACTCAAGAGAAATGGGTTAAGGATCATTAATGTTGTGTGCCAAATGCTAGAAG